>JAQMCX010000043.1:23996146-24018399 GCA_029814765.1 Acanthurus leucopareius | reverse complement strand
TCTTACGATCTTACACACTCGCTCTCATACACACACACACACACACACACACACACACACACACACACACACACACACACACACACACACACAGACAGACACACGCATACACACACACACACACACACACACACAGTAAAACGAGCTTTATCTGGTATGTTAAAAGCACATCCCAGACACAGGAGGAGCAGCTTGGATGTTTCCAAAGGCGCTTTTTTGGAGAGACAGCAGGAAAGGTGTGAGGAGGAAGAAATATGTGGCCTTTGACCTCGGAGGAAGTGATTTATACAAGTCTATAAAGCAAGCCCCCAGGATCAGTGCTCGGCTATGATTTTGGAGTAGTGGCCACAGCCAGAATTGCAAGCCAAGAGACTTCTGAAGGCACAAAACTCTTTATTTTATGCACAAATTATTGATTTTTTGTGTAATCACAGTTTTAGGCCATTCAGTCCAACAAAAATTAAAATGTTTAGATGAGCTGCCGTATTTATTTATTTTCATGCCATCCGTGTATGCAGGAGTCAGCAGAAAGTTAGCCCGGGTTAACTCTAATACACAGGCTCTATGGGATAAAATACACAGACAACTAAGGACGTCTAAAGTGTTTGTGCGTGTGTGTGTGTCCAGTAAGAAAATTTCATCGAAACTGAATCAACATTATGTATATCTTTAAACCTATTTAAACATAGTTTGCTGATGCTGAAGCAGCTAATCAGCTTTGGAAAGACTGCTGCTGCATGAGGGACGGGAGTTTTGGTGTTTTCATCGCTATCACACGAGTTTTAAACCACCAGGAGGTGGTCATGTCCAGGGCAGAGGGAAACTAAGTGAAATAGCTGGCAAGTGGATGAACTGACTTTTTGTTGTTGTGAACAGTTTAACACAATAAAGAGAAAATAAACACAGAGTTGTATTTCTCCAGTTGTACCGGTAAGTAGCATGAGGTTGCTTGGAAGGTTATGTGTCTTGTGTTGCTGCACTTGCCTGATGTTTGGTGTTTGGCAAAGCTGGTCCACCCATTGTTGATTATTTTTGATCATAACCCAATTCAGGTTTAGGTCAGGTTATGTGAGCTTGGTGTGCTGCTGTCAGAGTCCAATGGAAACTTGTCTGCATGGAGTAGAGCATGCATATTAATTTTGGAGACATAACATTGTTTATGTTCATTTTTTAAATGAACATAAACTTTAAAAAATGAACATTTTTATTTCTCGTTTGATTTTCTGAATGCACCAAATGTTCAGAACTGAAAGCTAGGCTGCTTTGATCCACCCTGGTATTAAATACACAGATTGTACAGGCATATGAATAGAATGTAGGCCAAGATACTAGGGACTTTGTTCATACTGAATGTTTTCCAAAAAAGTTGCTGTATTTGTCATCAATAACATTTAACATTAAAAGTACAAAACTGAAACACTGCCAAGACACTGAAATTAGAAGAAAAGAAGAGTCTTAATTGTACAGATGTTGTAAGTGTTTTTACACAAAAGTTTGACCACTAGGTTACATTGTCATTTACACGTGTTTGGAAATAAACATGAACTCATATTTTGCCACAACACAACACACAGACATACAAAGGCAATTACAGAGGTATTTAGGAAGGATTGCCCTCTTTAGCTCTTTTTCTTTTCATAGCATCAACCCAAGCCTGTCTTTCTCTCTCTCATTTTTCCTGTCTCTGTCTCTCTCTGTGTCCTGCACTTGAAAAAGAAGAGGACAGGCTCAGGCAGCCTGGGAACAGCAAACTACTAGAGGATCCATGCAGTGCTACATCAAAGGCCACCCCATTTTCACAGCCGCTTACACACACCCACACATACACAAACACTGGCTTACATATTTGGGGTCGCTTTCTCTGAAGTTCATCACGAGTGACAGAACTATTACCCTCTTTGACAGCGCGTGTGAGTCAACTACAAGAGGGGAGAGTTCAGCGTAAACAGTTCAACTAGGCTGAAAAGTTGGGAAGTTTTGGAACAGTTCCTGCATTATCATTAGTGTTCCCCTTATTTCCGGCTTTTGTGAGCCAAATGTATGCGTGTTAAAACATTTTATGCCCAGATGCTACCAAAAATGTGTCGTGCACAGTTGATAGCTTTCTTGAGTCATTTTCCGTGACTGGTGGTTTAAGTTGGTGTAACAAAAAGGCAAGAATCATAAGTCGATGGATTAGTGGACATCTCCTCCCACATCCTCTGATCTCTTACTGCAGCTTCATGAGAAGGAAGCCCCTTTCCACAGTCATCTAGTACACTTAATCTGAAGTGGCAATATTAGAACCCTGAGCTAGTGCCAAGACAAATGCAGCCAGCGAATACAACTGCCTGTTCTTAATGGTTCCTTGTGTACCATGTCGGAGAGGGGAGAGGGGGGATCCCACATGAGCGAATGGCTGGAGGAGAGTGGAAATGAGTGAGGGAGGAACAGGCAGATTAACGTGAGAACAGAGGAGGAGTGTACTGTGTGTGGGAGGGACGGATGATGGATACAAGATGTGTGAAGATCCTTAGGCAGGATGAAAGAGTTTGAGGAGCCATATTGAGTTATTGGCCTAAGACTTTGAGCAATATGATAACAATGGCAGAGTGCGATAGCACAGGTCGTCGTGACATCATTAAAAAAGGGGATTAATTTGCTGTTTCACCTTAGAAGTTAAGGTGGAAATGGACTCTAATCTTCCTGTGGCAGGTTGTTACTTAAGAAGGCTGGAATGGCTTGACTTCAAGGCCAGATCTGGTCAAAACATGAAATTTGAGTCTGGATGAATGGGAGTCAATCAGGATGGAGGCCACGGTGGTTAAGGTGGACGGAGAAAGGGACTTTGTTTTAAAGTTCAGCTTGCATTCCTGCATCCATGGGCGGTTGGATACAACTCCTCTCCCCACATGTTGGAACCATTACATGATGTCATGGTGGTACAATTTCCCACCAGCGCCTGCATGTGTGAGAGGAAGTGATGTCACAGGCTCAGGCTGAGCCATGCAGATGGCGCTGTGATAGACAAAAAACGATGCTATCTAAGCCCTGTATGTGTGTGTGTGTGTGATTGGAGTGGAGTGGAGGTTAATGAGACATGTCAACAGATGGACAGATTAGTTGATTTCCAAAACACCCTCTATAAATAAGGTATTCATCCATTTGTCTTTCAGTTTTTTACATTAGATATCAGCAACAGCTAATCAAAACCAGTTTTGTTTTGACAAACATAGAGACAAACCTACAGAGAAAATTTTAACCCTACTTGCTTTCCCCACTCAACTCTGGGGAGCATTTCAGCATCTTTAAGCTAATTGTTTTGGTTTGGACTTTGGTTTTCTGTTATTGCTCTCATCGGCATTATTTCCAGCAACAGGAGACGACTGTTTTCAGCAATAGCTCAACTAAATTCACAGTGCAGTAACTGCTTTTACACAGAAAGGCTGAAAGAACACAGAAAGAACTTGTATTCACAATGAGTTTGATGATAGTGCTTCTCTTTGTCTGATGAATCTATAAATAATGAACTGTTTTACTTAAACATTTGCCATATTAGTACTAGTCAATGAGATAATCATTTTATCTTACTATTTGCTAAAAGTCAGTAAACGGAGGTTTAAAAGCTTAGAGTATCGAATCAATTTGAGCAATACAGTGTGATTTATCTTTTTTTTTGCCAATAGGAGACTGCTACTTATGTCTATGGCATGATGACAAAACAGTTTAACCTATATTTGGTAATAACAGGCTTTATGAATAATATCAGTATGACATAGCAGTTGAGTTGTAAAAATGGTTCCACACGAAGGAAGGTAAAATTATCGCTGCCTAACCCTGTCCATTTGCTTACTGATAAGGTAAATTAGAACTAAATACCGCCACAGACACTAATAAAACAATACACACCACCTCAAAAGTCCCAGGTGTTTATTTGTTTGCATTTCATTTCAAACAGGTCTCTTCATGTGTAAACTGGTTAAGCGCTTAGCGCTCAGTTTCAGGGATGAGGAGAGAGGAAACAGAGGAGGATGGTTAAAGTGGATTATTTTGCAAGAGGGAAAAAATTGGGGATAGAGGAGGGAAAAAGAAGAGGGAGGCTGAGCAGCAATCGATGTTTTTTTCCCCCCAGAGCTCCACGGGGATTTGCACTGAGTGATCTGAAGTGGCGCCCTGCTGTGCAAACCTGAGTGTTTTGACTCCACATAAAACCATTCAATCACAGAGCACCATGTTCTACTAAAAAGCCCCTCATGAGATCATTACCGAGGATGAACAAACAGGCACTAATGAAAAAGCCAGAGCACTTTCCTGCGTGAAGTATATGGAAAATAAAGGGAGAGTTGAAATCAGAGCAGTCAGTGAGTTTAAATTGTGTGTTTTCTTTCCGTCATCAAGCTAAGAGGTTACAGAGGCTGATTTCACTATAAGGTCAGTCCACTTATTTTCGGATTAGTGTAGGCCTACTCATCATCAGGTAATGTGAGAACAGTTGCATGTCTTAAGTGGCAGTGGCATCAATATTTACAGGACAGTGGGACGGAAAATGTGGTCAAAGCTGAGCCTGAGGAATGAGGAGGTCAGGAGACGACAGATGTCTTACACAGAGGCATTTTTTCGTAGGTCTTGACTTCAAGGAGATCAGTACTAGCAATAATAGGTGAATAGGTGATCATGAGTATTGCCACTGAGTCTGTTCCTGTGTGTAGGGTGCATGAAAGGCTTTGTGTTCTCACATGTCACCAGTCCTAAACTACACATCAAAATAAGGTAAAACTCTACATCTTAAGGATCTCACTATAACATTAATATATCTACCTGACTCACACTGAACTCTTTTCTCTTGGAGGTGATGATATCTTGTACCCAGTGGCAGACTTGGACAACAATTAAAGCTGGGAATTTGACTCCATTGCAGGCCACCCTTTTCACACAGACCACCAGACCACTTATTTTGTAGGCTAACCCTTTTTGTTCATGCAACGGTTGATAGACTATTTATTAATTTGGCCATTATGTTAATTTGGGAGGAAAGTTTTCCAAATTAGAAAATGCAAATATTCAGGACTGGACAAAAAGTTCGCTATTTGGACCTAGGGTTTTCAAGGTTTGCAATGGTTAAGACCTTATTAGCTGTCATTATCCTCCTGGGGTTCACACAAGAACAACAAGAGACAGCAACTTAAAACCATGCAGTATCAATAAAAGAAATGAAATGTATCTTAGCCAGATTTTGTATTTGATTCTGAGGTACATGGGAAGCCAGTAAAGTTTTTGAAGGATTGGTGTGATGTGTTCATATTTCTGCCCCCTCATCAGGATCCTAGCAGTGTTTTTTCATTTTTCAAACATATTGGAGCTTTTGGAGGCTCTTGTCAGGGAGGAGTGTATTACAGTTACAGTGGAGGAGACAGAGGCATGGATACATTTTTCTGCAACTAGGGTTGAGCGTGAGGGTCAGAATCTTGAGATGTTTCTCAGGAGGTAGAAGGAGTTCTTACACAACTCAAATGTCAAATGAGGGTCGTCTTTGACACCCAGGTTGGTGATTGAAGAGGACAGTGGGATGTTGTGGCCAAAGAAAGATATACCAATGATGTCGGATGACTTGAGCTTGTGTGATGTGCAGACTGAAATGGCTTCAGTTTTAGAGCTGTTGAGTTGCAGGAAGTTGAGATTCATCTAGGCCTTTATCTCCTCCAGGCATGTGGTAAGTGAGAATGATGGTATGGCTGCAGAGGAGGTGGGATTGGTTTTGAGATAAAGTTGAGACAGAGTGAGAAAGAGAGAGGAGCGGATTGTGTCAACTATTGCAATTAAAAAAAGGCAGTAATGTTATTGCACTGTGTCAGTGGCTGACAAATGTGTAGTGGTGGAGATTCCCTAAAAGTCCAAAGTCAAGGAGTCAAAATTAATGTTTTTAAGTTTTCTACAACAAATTTGGTGTATAGGCTTGGGGTGAGGAGACAGTATTGACAGTTCCATTGAAATGGCCTAGCAGTCAGACTCACATAGGTCATAAACTTGGAGGTTGTTAAAGGAGGCAGATTCAGAGATGACCAGGTTGAGGATGTGCCCCCTGCTGTGTGTGGGGACATCAATAAGCTGTTTGAGGTCGAGGCAGTCCAGTAGTTGTAGGAACTTAGCTGCAGAATGACAGGAGGAGGGAGGTGACATGGATGTTCCAGTCTCCAAGCATTAGCAGAGTGTTATGAGCAGGTCCTGTACCTCTAGAATGAAGGCTGGGTTTGGTTTTGGTGTGCAGTAGTTAAGAAGCATTGTTGTAGGATTCACATTTAAATGCCAGGCTTTCTATGAGGACAGCTGAGGCAGAGGCAGGTGGGACATTCTTATTCTTGTGTCGGACATCTTCAACATGCTTTGAACATTACAAATAATTTAATGGGCAATGAGCAGGGCATCCTGTCAACTCTGAAACGCTCCATTGCTTGAAATCAAGTATTTAATTTATAAGAAAGAACACAACATTTCATGATAGACATATTCAAACTTGTACACTGTCCATGAATTACAGAAAAAAACCTCTTTATTAGTCAACTAATTGATTTATTGAGCGACACCGAATTAATTGAAAATGATTTTGGTAAAGTCTAGCTGTTAAACAGCATAAATGCCTAATACATTTTTCTAAGGTTCCTGCTTCTAAATTTGATAGCAATACTAACTGTAGTGGTAATAGTGATAATAAAATTAATATTAAAGGATTTGGGACTGTTGGTTGTTCAAAGCAAAATATTTCAAGATATCACCTCATGTTCAAGGAAATTTTGATGGATATTTTTCACTGCTTTTGATCATTTACAGACCAAGTGTTGAACTGATTTATTGAGATACTAATCAACAATTTTATCATGAATGAAAATTATTCACAGATACAGCTAAAGGGTCTATCTGAAGAATTTTCTGGTTTAAAGCGTGTTTTAACTTTATATAAATGAAACTTAATATATGCTGTTAAGCATTCAAACAGAAATTATCCTTTTGTTGTGGAAACCTGCCACTGTTGTCAAATTCAACAGTACTTGAGACGCAGGCTCAACCCTGCCAACATCAAACAAAGCTGGGGCCCATTACAAATGAGCCTCAACAACACCTGACCAAAACAAAATTCTTGTTTCTCTTTGTGGCACTCAGAGACCTGGGAACATGAACCCGAAACGGTCATATTGACAGTTCCTCCTGTTAGCACACACAGAAAACAATGTTGGGATAATGATGCAATCCATCAAACAGAAACAGTAACAAGGGGCAGCCCCTATGCAAAGTGATACCGCTGTGTTTTAAGGCCCCCATAATGCACCTGCTTGTTTCCACAACACAGAAAAGCTCTCATTTGTGAGCCAGTGGCTCTTTTTTTACTCACTGACTTAATGGCTCCCAACTCTGACAAGGCTGTGGTCATGCTGAAGTAGAATGAAAGTGTATCATAAATCAAAAATCCAAACATGTCCAAACACTACTGGAGGCATCTTTACTATCAGAGTTTTACTGTTATGTGTTGTGTTCTCGTTGGAATAGTTTCTGCAGGATCACATAAACAATTCATCTTTCTCATCTTTTCATCTTTCCTTATAACGTTCAGCCTGTCCAAGAATAATCTGAGAACGGACAGAAGTAGAAATTGTTTAAAGTCAGTTTAAAGTCAGTGTAAAGTCAGCTGCCAGTTGTCTCTGACAGGTGACAAAAAATATCTCAAAGCTTGAACAACATTACGTGTCTCGAACACCAAAAGCAATGCACATGTCACTGGTGGATTAAGAAGCCATGCCTGCAACTGCAGACATAAGCTGGGTGGAACCACATGAAACGGCCAGCAACAGCAGCAGAAACTATATCACAGGTCTGCCAGTAAAGAGTTTTTGGTCAGTGTACAGTGTGCCCTGTTTTAGAGCCACATGCACAGATGAAAAGCTTAGGAACATTAAAGGGGTTGACCACCTGTCCCAGAGCTCTCTCTCAGGCCTGAATGAGACCACAGGGAGATCCTCTTCCTCCAGCACACCACCTGCTACCACTACCTCCCCTTTAATGTAGGGCAACTCTTTAAAGATCCCACAATGGCACTTTGTAAGAGTGCCCAGTTCAACATGGAGACTACTTGCAAAACCACATCACACTTGTGACTTGCCTCAAAATTCAAAAGTGATAAAGAGACGATTTTGATTTTTTTGTGTTTTCTTCCCAGAAATTAACATCAGTGAGATATTTCATGTTGTTGTAACTGCTCCTCCAAATACTGAAATAGTGAGTGTGGACATTTTTATCATTTATTTGCATTTCTAGTCACATGCTGAATCTAAGTACAGTAGTCTATTTACTCTCAGTTTAGCCCTGTTATTGGTTTCCTAAGTGAAATGTCTGGCTCTTTAGTCACTTCACTATGTTCACCAGCTAGTTTTTAATTTTTATCCAACTGCAGTTGAATGGTTGTTTTTTGTTTTTGTTTGATTGTTTGTTTGTTTGTTTGTTTGTTTTGACAGAAACAGCTGCCTGCATGTGACCATAAAGAGCACTAAGAGCTTTAAGACTGAAAAAAAGCATAGTTGTGGACCATAAAATACAAACAATTCAACCCAGTGTCATAGTTGATTAGGAAATGGTAACAATATTTAATCAATCAAGGAACTGTGTACATGGGCAAAAAAAAGTTAACTGTTAATGTGACAGTCAGCATGTCCTCCATTTATAGAATCTACATCTGTGAACAAGTATTATACTGATTGTATTTTGACATTATTTGACAATCTCTCCTTAACCTTTATCTTTAAAAAGTGCTTTAGTTCTACTGTAACCACAGATGGGACACAAACTGGATTCCTGTGTGTGAGTCCTGCACTCTGCAGCCCATCACCTGCTGTGATCTCCCTGTGACTCTGGCACAGTCTGCAAATGTACTGCATCATTCAATAATCCAAACATGTTGCAGACACAAAGGACAGTCATGCTGACTGATGTGGAATTCACTGTCATATACACAAACCTTATAGATTAAATTTTATAACTGCTTAAAAAAAGGCATTTTTTTAACATACAAAGGTTTTTTTTTAACATGTCCTTTGTAAAGATAATCATAATTAAAAGTGAGATAGTGCTTTTAAAAACAACACTTGCAGCAAGTATATTCACAATAAGAGAGACTGAGAGCTTTGGCATTTGGAAACTGATCTGTGGGTTGAAGCTGCGGTACTTGTATGACAGGTAGTGTGAAGAAAGATGTGCTGGTTGTGCAACTACAGCAGTTAAAAGTTAGCTCTGTGGTAAAAGAAGAAGGAACAAAAACTGTTAGTCTGTTTCATACAAAGATCAGCCTCCTTCTTCGACTCCGTCTGCCTCTCTTTGCTCCAGGCAAACCTTTTCATCTTTAGCACCCACCCAAACAGCCATCCATGACACTTAAGAGTCCATTTAATTCCAAAGGAATCATAAAGACTGCAAGTAGGAGCTGATCTCGCCAGTAGAAGTAAATTACAGTAATGATGAGCAGCATAGATTATATAAGATGTCTGATGGATCAGCATGTTCCCTTTGATGGAAGTTCATCAAACTGAACACAGTAGAGCACTCACAGGAAAAAGAGAGAAAAGAAAGCAGTTTTATGCCAAGTTGTACTCTGTTAAATTTAATGGTACAAGTCAGACAGAGTTACATCAAAGGCCACTTTAAACAGCAGGTTGTTTTTTTTTCTCTTCTCAAATAAAAGACAAACTGTCATCATCATTAAACTTGGCCACAGATGTTTTGTTTCTGTTTTGGATGAAGAAAAAATGGTTCATCCTTCCTCCATTCCTCCCACTGCCATGTAGGTCAGTGTCAGTGAATCAGATGTAACATATATCAGGAGAAAAAATGCAGAGCTGCAGCCAGACCCAGACTGGCCATCTGGCAACTCTGGCACATGCCTGAGCAGACAGTCCACTTTTGAGCCATTACTCACAGAAATGATTTAATATTAGATATTTGTTCAATAATTTGTAAGAGTGAAAAGGATTCTCCACAGCACTTTATTGTTAAAATCAAAACACTAGGGTGCATTCAAACTACTGTCTTGGATCAACTGTTATGGTTTAACCATGTATTCTAAGTGCTTTTGCAGGTTTGCTTTAGAGAAAAACTTCAATATGCAGAAGTATGTCGTTATAGTTAATGTGACATAAAGGGTTTAGTGGCATCTAGCAGTTGAGTTGCAACTTAATATCCCGCTGCATGTAGAAGGCTGTGGAAATGATTGACATTGTCCTGTAGGACCACAACACTGACATATTAGCAAACAGTTGTCTACATACATATGGAGGGGAACCAGAGCTCTTGAACTGCTTCGTGCCGCCCAACTTTATTGTTTTCTCAAATGAACCCTTGTCAGTGTCTGACAAATACAGTCTGGACAAGTTACCCTTTTACAAAATGCAGTGCACAATGGGAGACTGTCCCTATCAGATGCATTCACACTTTTGTGAAATACTCTGTTTGGTTTAGTCATGGGGTGGCACCTGGATAGGACGGGAAGGAGGACTCATCCATAATGGTGACTGTTCGTACATTGATATCAAAAGTACCTGTAATATTAAGAGAAGATTGGAAAGCAAAAAACAGGCAACATAAACAACATTAGACTTGAGACTGGTGAGGGTGAATCAAAACAGTAACAGGCCACTTGCACCAGACCCAAAGAAAAATATATTGTTCGAAGAGCAGTCTGATGTGGATTTCTGCTTTTTTTAGCGGGTGCACTTTTTTCACACACAGACCTGTCTTGGCTGCACGATTTATACTGTTACATTGTGGTTTTTTTCTCTGCTGAAATTGCACATGTGAATCTGATTCAGATCATCAAAGGAGGTGCAGTCTGCCATTCCCATGCTTGTTTCTCGGGTCTTGCTATTAAATATAAGAAGATCGGGTTAAGTGATCAAAGACCCTTGGTTTCTCTGGCTTAAGTGTTGCTCTATTTCATCAAAGGCAAGAAGTCTTTTTAACCTCCACTACCTCAAGGTAACATTAAACTAGCAGGTAATGGAGCTTTGCCTCTCCTGTAAACACTGTACGTGCACTTTTCAATGGGAACCAGTATGAAAGAGGATATAA
The DNA here is from genome assembly GCA_029814765.1 of Acanthurus leucopareius. NCBI lineage: Eukaryota > Metazoa > Chordata > Actinopteri > Acanthuriformes > Acanthuridae > Acanthurus > Acanthurus leucopareius. The sequence goes on along the minus strand of JAQMCX010000043.1, from coordinate 24,007,317 downwards.
TGACACAAAATGGCAGCTCCTTTTCTCACATTCCTCCAACCTCCAACAACAAAGGCACCTGTCTCTTTTATCTGCAAAAACAATACAAACAGACTTCAAAAGCACATCCGGCTGACACTTAGTTTTCCTCTGACCAAAGTGTTTATCAGACAGACATATATCACGCCAGTCTGGGGGCATTGTGTTGCTGGTAACCCGCTTCCTTCTGCCTCTGGTTAATTGTCACGACATGTGTCCTTCCAAACAACAACCTGTTAGAATCAGCTTCCTGTTGATTGCTCGTGTATTTACATGGCACTGTGTGGTACTCGTTTCAACAGAACAGCAGATAATCACATTTTTTTCACTCATGTTACTCAGCGGGTTAATAGATCATATGTAAAAGAACAAATACACTCTTTTGTAAAAAGTATTCTTATAGGATATAACATATACACATTTTGAGACTTTACTGTAGACCAGCAAAAATTTTCATGGACAGTAACGAGGCTCACTGTCACTGAGTAAAAGGTGCAAACACTGCAATGAGGCTTCCATTTTACATTTGTGAGACTGTGTGGCCTTGTGAATGAAATCATCCTCAAAATGGCAAAATGTTTGTCGACGACAGACAGTTTAAAGCCCCATGGTAAAACTCAAGGTGACAACAAGGTAATCAGGCACTCATGCCACTCATGCGCCTCTCTGGTTCAAGCTGTTTGATGGTAAACTGTTTTTCTCCTATTCGTGTGTCTGGTTTACTGAATCCACCTGCATGCCTGCTAGATCTTGACCAGATGGAAAGGAATTTGAAGGTTTCTGTCTCATTGTCTGTTTCTCTCATTCTCTTGTGTGTGTGAGAGAGAAGGTCTAACAATGTTCATTGAAGACAGAAAGTCTTCTCAACATAAGGCCAGCATGTGTTGCAGCACCTCACACATAGACTGTCCCACAGGTCTGCTGCTACCTCTCACTTGATCTGCTTTAATGGTGCAGAGGGAGGAGTTCAGGGTAAACAACATCACCCTAACCCCAATCTCTCTCACCAAATGTGTGTTGTTTGCAAGTGGTGGAGGCCAACAGCACTAGGAAGACATGGCAAGTGCAAACTGACTTCCACTTTTTGCAGCAGTTGTCCTGAGTTAAGAAGTTCCCAGGATTTAAACTCTTTATCCGATCTCTTGTTTCATGCTTCACACAGTGACTCTCAACACTATTCGTTTGTACAACCATGAGATACACTAGTGTCTTCCAGGAGAGACTGTCCAAGAGTCTGAGCCGATATCTAGCTTGTATAATTGACAGTGATGGCAAGCTTCTCACCCCACCTTCGAGGGCAGTCAGTGAGACCATGTGCAAACACTTTCGCCTACATAACATAATATTAAATATTAATGATGACAGTTACTAGGTGATAGATTTAGCTTTTGACTACATATTCAGCACAAAAATAACTTCCTCTGCAGAAACAAGCACCATTTTTTCCTCTTAGCATACATATGCCTTAACATTAAACATATCTCTGGAAAGCTGTATTTAAGCTGTATTGCCTCTCCTGGTCTCCTCTACATTTTCTCTTTCTATTTTACATTATTTGCTGCCAGCTGGCTGGGAACCCAAGTCATGCTCTGCATATTGGTAAATATCCAATACAGCTCTTTGACAATTTTTTTTCCCTGACAGTATAACTGGTGAATTCACAGCACTAATCAGATGTCCTTTAAAGCTCCACTGATCTGACTTTGTAGCCAACAAATAACATGCACTTTTATTACTTGCTAGACATTTTGTATTTTTCCTCTAATCCTTTCAAGTTTGTCCTCAGCAGCACTGTATGTGCTATGATCCGTCTCTTCCTCCCTCCCTATCCCTCATCCCTCTCTCTTTCTATCTAATCCCAGACGAAAGGGAGTTGGACACTCATTCCAAAAGTTGGATTTGTAAATAGCCTGAACCACATCTAAGGGAGAGTTGGGATTAGCGAGAAAACACCAACTCAGAGCAGAGAAAAGGAGGGGGAAAAAAATGCCATATTGTTCGATATTCAGACCCAGAAATTCACAAGTCTCATACAAGAGGTTATGGGGGTTAACCTAAGTAAACCTTGGAGCCATGAAAATTTTCCATCCTCACTTAACAACAAGCTTCCTGTTTGTTCTCTATTATTCTGAAGAAATGATTACAGTATAATTTGATCTCTTTCATCCCCATTAAGAGATGAATCACTGACATGAATGATAATTACTAAGAAGTGAGGAGCCATTCAAGAAAGAACTCTGACAACAAAGTGACCTATAGTGACCACTGGGGTACTTCCATACTACAATCTGTCTTTTACATGTGGATGACGTGTCGTTCACGCTTCTCCAGGAGACGCAAGCAAGGCACCATGTTCTGATTAGGGAGCTGCTGGCAAACAATACCAGGGCCCGGTGCCATCTCCAGCTGCTTCCTCTGCACAAAGGCCCTCACTGGAAGTGGATTGTACTTATTTATTCCTCTTTTTATACAGCTGACATGAAAGACAGAGCTGTTTATGTCCGTTCATAATGACTCAGGTTTGCTTTAGGAGCCTTTAGGAAGACTACATCAGAGAATCAAAGTACTTGGGTGTGTTTGATGCTGGACCCAAGTGGACTTGAATGCTGGAATCAGCTGGTTACTCTTGGTTCATTAATTCTGCTGAAATAAAGGCATGATGTGGCACCTAAGCCTCTTCAGCAGTATTCCTCCTCTCATCTCAGCAGATTTGGAAAATCCTGAAGGATATTGGAAAGGTGGCACACTGAGTTATCTTAACCTGAAAGTGACAACGCTTCTGCTATTGTTGCACCAAGTACCTTTGCACTGACTCTGAAAACTTGGCCATATCCCATGCACAGCCCTGTGGGGAATGGCAAAGCCTCACGTCTGCAGCCGATTAGGGAGAGAGATTAAGGCCTGCCAGGAGAAACCGGGCCGTTGTGGAGGTGTGGGTACTGGGAGAGATGGAATGAATAAAAGACGAGTTCAAACCAAATCAGGCCTGCTGGGCTTATCCACCATCAACCATCAACTGCAGAGTGGTTGGAGCTTCCTGATAAACATGCAAGGAACCACGGTGGGAAGAAGAAGGAGAAAAAAAATAAAACGCTGAGCCATTAAGTTTACAAAGGTTTCAACCCCCACCACCAACTGCCCACATGCTATCCAAAAATCTGCACGCCTTTTTTTTCTTTTACCTTCATCTCATCTCTCACCCGATGTGATGGCCGCTTTGATTTCAGAGTCATGCTGGTGCTTTAAGCTCTTAACCAGCCAAAGGAGATTTTTCTGTCCTTGTTGTAATTTACAGTAAGATATTTCTCTGCATATTTTAATTCCCTGATGAGACGAAACTGTCTAATCCATTTATTCATTAGACACACTACTGACAGTTATATTTGCTTTCAATAACATCTTCATCTGGAATCATTTTCATCATGGTTTTTAGAGACAGTTAATTACAAAATGTTTGTTTTACTATGTGAAATCTATAGTACCGTATATGTTTTTGCTGTCTTTAACTGATACTGGATAGCAGCAGTGATCACTATGAGCATATATAGTAGGATCTCTTTGGAGGTGAATGTGTTGCATGATTAAAGATGGTAGAACATACACACAAACATGTTTAAACTGTAGAAAAGAAAGATACATAGCAATGTCCATGACAACATCATCAAACGTTTTATGGGAGCTGGTAGAGCTGAACCAATCAAACAACCTTTCCTAAGTGTCCAATTATTAAGGTGTATAAAAGAAACCTACCATAACAGGCCTGTTAAAATACTGTTTACTGTATTGTTAAATTGAAGGCTTCTGGCTTTGTTCTCTTCTTTGTTTCACTCTGAACAAACCTGAGCTGTTTCTGAAAGGCATTAACAACACATGACAGGTTTCACTGGAGCAGGAAAAACTGAAAACTTCTACTTAAAGATATTAGATTAGAAACATCTATATGTATATGTACTAAAATATCCCAGAGGGGGGTTGTAGCTCGATAATGTTGAACAGACCTATTAAACATGTGACTTTATATTTAAAATGCCCCTAATCTTTAATATCTTCCAGTATTTCAATCCCTCACTCTACATTTCCAGTTAAAGTTGAATCAGGAGTAGCTCCACCATCTAGTGGTTATATCTGAAACATATTGGCTTTCTTTAGAACGCACCAGCTTCATTCGCATTGAAACAGTCTCCAATACAGAACACAAAACTGTACTCATGTTGCTTCTGTGAATGCACAAATAACTCCAAGCCAATCATTTGAAGTTCATCCATACTGCACTAATGATGCTAATAAGGCTAATGACAAAGAGGATCCTCTGTTCTCCTTTCATGTCAGCCAAGGAATAAGAACATATCCCTTCCTTAGGACAGTATTGAATGGATTTTGACTTCAGAGGGTGGCTCAATTCACTTTGAAAAATCTAGGGGGGGGGGGTTTATCATGAGAGAGGAGGCGACTGGAGCAAGTGAGAAAAAGTGGGAAAAGGATTGTTTGGAGTCAGAAACATATTTCAAAGGCTTTCCCAAAAACAGCCTGCGAAATCTGAGATGAAACCAGCTAATAAAGCGCCACACAGCAATAAATAATGCAACAAGAGGAAACAACATGAAAGATCTTTTCATCTCCATATAGAGAAGAAAAGGGAAGGGAAGCAATGCGAATGTGTATATTCTCTGTTCAGTAGTCAATACAATAGTTTCTCGGACTTTCCTTTGAAAGTTTGGCCCATTCGGTCAAGAGGAGAAATGTAATTCTTGTTTACAGTCTTGATGGTGATCTCAATAAATGTTTAAAAAGTGAAAAAGAAAAACATGTTGTTTATTATGGTTTGACATGAGAAAATGTATGACCATAAGACACTTTTTATCTGTGTGTACTTGTACTTTCGAACAAACTGTCTTTTAGGCACCTTCTCTTGGGATGTATGAGTTATAAGAACTGGTTCTACTACAAAATTAGGGTTTAATTGGTTTTGTTTTTATTTTTTTCTGATCAGTGTATGTTAATAAATATTAGAATTTTCCATATTTTATTTTAATTTTAAAATGTGTTTATTCTCCCACTGTTGCCCAGCATACTCCTTTAGATGAGAAATAAAACCAGTTCCAATGACTCAGTACAATCAACAGGCCAAAAAATCCCCTCGCACCCACCCAAAATAGTTCTGTCCACCAGCTGACGGCCAAGGACAGAGATCAAACAGACCACAAAGCAGGAGGGTCAAAACAAGAGCAACAAAAGGGTTTCCTCTCCTAATCTCTGTTAAATTAGAGTAGACGTGCGTGGCATTGTGGGCTTCCTGGAGAGGATAAAGGGGCTCGAGCAGTGACTGGAAGTCGACTGTGTGTTTATGATATTATTAATAAAGGCAGCATGGATGGTGCATAACTGCAAAAGCTGATGGTGTGTGTGTGCTTGTTAATGGATGAAAGTGAGATAGAGAGAAAAGGGAAAAAAGTGAGAGAGGAAGCAGCAATACAGTTGTGTAACACTGACATCTTGTGACCAGATGTGTAAACTGAGCTATTAACTCCAAGTTGGACCTTAATAGGTGGTGGCCGCTGTTACATACTGATTTTCCTAAAAGAATTTCTGTCTTTGGCCAACTACTTAACATCGCAATCAAAACAATTCACAATCAAGAGCATAAATTCCTCAAAAAACTTGTTAATAAATAACCTTTAACCTAATTGTAATGTCTCCCATTGTGCCAATTTATTGCAATTTTGACACAATTATTTACTACCCATATTCTCATTAAATTTTCACTTGTCTAGATGTGTACATGTGCATGTGATATCCCTCTATCACGGTTTTTATTTTAAAGGTGTTGTATAACAATTTCTTAAAATTCACATGACTTTATTATGGCTACAAATTGGGATCAGACCTGCTGCAAACCATCCGGTGTTTTGTTATTTATTATTTACTTATGTGCAACTACCCCGTATGAGGATGATTTATATAACTCTAAACATGCACTGCATGGTCTGCATTAAGGTTTGCTCATATCTAAGTTTCATAAGTCTCATAATCACATGCATTTGTTAGGAATGCACATGTTGATATACAAATGAAACTCAATCTAGAGTTTTAATGGGGGAACATCTACTGTGCACTGTCTAATTTCCTGCAACATTTTGTTTCTTTGACCTTCTTTCTTTCCTTGTTTGTTTTTTGCTGTTCACTACTTTAAATGGTCTTTCAGTAGACTGTAATCATGGCTAAATCAACATGCTAGATAAGACTGCTGCAAAAATTAGGCAATAGCAAATACTGGATGACTGGAATTTTTTGTTTGTTTGGTTGGGTTTTTTTAGATTCAGGAACAAACTAGAGCGACAATACTAGTTTCCCCGTTTTTTTGTTGGTTAGTTAGTGTGAATCATATTAAAAAGTAACTTTAAGTCACCGTGAGAATGAAATAATTTTATTTCAGCATGAGAACGAAAATAACTAACAAACTTTTAGGCTCTTGAGGGTTGGGGGGCTTTAGTACAGAGCTTTGAGTGGCAGTAAAAGGTTAAGGGCAGTAGGTGGCGGCAGAAGCCAACTAACCATGTGTCTGTCTATCCGTTTATCTACTTATTTATTTGTCAATCTATAATTTGATAAGTCTCCTTATTCCACGTTTGTGACCTGATCTTTCCTTTTCAAACAAATATAAAATAACTAAAATATTAAGCTTTATTTGACACCAGTGTCTCCTTTGTCCAGCTTTTGAAGCCAGGACATTTACTGTTTATAATTATTATTGGGTCTACAGTAATTCAGTAGCACAGACATGACTCTTCCGGGCTATACGTCAACGCACGCGCTTAGGCTCGCATAAGCAAACAAACAAACAAAAAAAAAGAGTAAAAATCCGCACAATTAAAGCAGTATGAGGCATGCAGGTGTGTAAATATCAGAAAGCTCCCGAAATGTCTTTGCCTCCTTTGTTTCTTTTCAATTAATTAAACGGGGCGCCATCATCATTATTAAAACTTTATGCGTTGTCCTCTTTGTGTGTGTGTTTGTGTGCATGAGAGAGTGAGTGAGAGAGAGAGCGAGAGAGAGAAAGAGAGTGAGAGAGTTAAGTGGGTGAGAGAAGATTACTGTCGTTTAAGCCGCGTGCGCCTCACTCGTGCGCATCTCGCGCGCTCACCTGCACCGAGACTCAATCAAATGTGGCTCTCTAACAGGGATCTCGTGCTGTCTCAACAGCAAATGATATGGATTAACTGACTTCTCACTGTCTGGGGAAGGTGCAGCTTTTTTAAATTTATTTATTTTTCTTAGCTGCGCTTTCGAAGTTGTTCACATCCAGGACGGTCGGGACGGCTCACCCTGCAGTCAGGAGGGGATTAGAGAAGATATACCAGCTACTTGGTAAGGTCTTTACACCTCATTATTATACAGCCAACTAGAATGAATAACAACCACACATAATGTGCCAAAAATAGATTTATGTCAGCAGAAACTGGGTTTGTTTCCCCTCAGTGCTTCGCTGCAAGCTAGCAAAGCGAATGGCGATGCTTGGGCTCGACGGGCACCAGACATTAGTCTGACTGTAGATTATGATGTAGAAATAAAATAAAGCAAAAAAGTAAATTATGATGTAAAAATACAATGAATCCGAAAAAGTAAAAGCATTAAGATATGCCTGAAGTTGTTACTGTTCCTCAGCTCACAATTTTTCAGTTTTTTGTTAAATAACTAGAAAAATGAAAACAGTCTGAGCAGGTGTAATTTCCTAATTAGTTGCCAGAATAGCAAAAACCATCTCAACATGTATCGTTAAAGCCTTACCATGCTGTAATGCACGGTCTACTATCAGTGAACAAGTAACATTACTCCTTCGTAAAGTATTGGAGAGAGTCAGGTGAGGGCTATGACCCATTCACCACTTCACCTGTTTAAACCCACCTAGATCACGTGATGCAGGAGGGGAGCACATGGCGGCGAGAAGGCAGGTTGATAAAGATGATTTTAATGCCAGGAGGCCACTACTTTAGGAGGTGGATTGTGAAAGGACTGAGTATCGGAAAGGTGGACCTAACGCTTTAAATGTTTCACGTCAGTCAGATAAGATAGGTTGCAAACACACTGAGGCATTCCCAGGCTTCCTTTAAAAGCAAATGACTCAGTCATTTTTTGTATTCAACTACTGCTAAAGAATTGATGAATAGACCAACAGTACATTGTCTGTGTGAAATCTCAATGCGTTTTACTAATGCATCAATGCAACCAGGAAACATGCTCAACCACACACACAAACACTCAGTATGTGCACACAGGCACACTCAAAAACAAACTACTACATGCATTTTACAGTAAAATGTTGCCCCAGATAATTTGCTGCATCATGCTTCAGCCTCCTGAAACAACAATACTGTGTCGATTTGTTGATGCTATTGTAATATGCTGTTGAGTAGCGCGATCAGCTGTGTATATAGCACCACTCTGTCTGCATGTTAGGTGTATGTGTCCATATCCATGGGTGTGTACAGTGTATGTGTAACTGTGCTTCATGAAAAAGAGAATACAAAGCAAGTTCTGACACTCAGTGCACAGCTGAAACAGAAAAAGAAGAATATGAGGCCAGCTGCGTTCTGAAGGCCTTCCCAGGCTTTACTAATTTATGATGTTATTTATAGGCTCGGCTACATTTTTGATGCTTCGTATTTGTCTAGTTTAATACTGAGCAAAAACTCGGGGTGTGTCTGTCAACTCTTTTTGTACATAGCTGTGTTCACACAAACATACAGCACACACCCACACACAATGTCCTGCACATACTGTGACTGTGTGGACATATTTGTATGGTCATATGGCACTCATTATTGATAATGATCATGAAGTAAATGGATACAGCATTTTTAATAAACCAGCGTTTGAAAAACACTTTACATGAAACTGTGCACACATACACTCAGACACACTGTGTTTTTTGTCCAGCATCATCCTTGATGTAACCACATCTCCCTCAGCTCCCATCTTCACTGTCAGAGCTTCAAAAGCTTTACACCCAAAGGTAGAGAAGAGAGAGAGTTCAATTTTGTTGTTCTTGCAAAACAAAGAAATAACGTATTGATTTTTTGACTCCAAAACTCAACATCTCACTTCAAACTGTGCTATACTTAGACAACTTCTGAAACCTGAATACTGTAAGAGGTAAATCCTTTTAAAAAGCTTAATAAAAAAATTGGGGATGTGATGGCATTAAAAATTAGAGAAAGAGGAGTATTTCCAGAGAGCAAAAATGGTGCATTCACAAAAAAAGTTCAATTTTCTTATTACAAGACAATGGTGAATCAGAAAACGGTTAGGAGGAGCTTGTCTGATAAGGTCTGGAAGGTTTTAGGTCAACCCTAATCTCCTTTGCCATGTAGACAGCACTAGGCCATTTTGGCTTCAATCTTAAACTTCTGATTAAAGCAGAAATAGTTCTATAAGTGCTTTCAAAGCAGTAAGGCCCATCAGAGGCTATCCATCAGTTCTTATTGGATGAAGACAGACAATAAGAACTGATATCTGCCCTCTAATGCAGTAAACTGACTATTACTTCCGATTTCATATCAATAAAAAACTGACGAGTACCAGGGTTTTCTGAGAATTCCAGTCTCACTACAGTTATAAGGAACTAAAGGAAAATGTGCAGCTGTTCTTGAGCTTCCAAACAGTCCTAATAAATAAGAGGGAAAATCTGTACACTTTTTACTTAGATGCAGTCTTCTATGTAAAAACACATGTATAACAAGTCACAGAAATAGGTAAACCATGTCTGGTTGCTGTTTAGTTGTCTTTTTATATGCCTCAGTATTCATAAGCCCCAACATCCTCTGATACTGGAGACTATCTGCCGCCAACCCAGCCCACTCTGCCATGTCCTCTGGATGTGTGGATAAAGTGTTTCACCTGCATCTCACATTCAGCTTTTTCTCCACTCTGAGTTCTTTACATCTACTTTTGCTTAACCAGCTCACTTCTCTGAGGGGTAAAATTCAAGTGCAAATGTTTAAAAATATTCAAATTTATAGGCAATTGGTATCAATCAATGATTTTCACTTTTCTTACCAAGTCTATCGAACAAGACAACAATAATTTCAACAACAATTTCCTTTCTTTTAATACACAATATTCGGTTAACACAGACACAAAAAAGAGGTAAGATAAAGGGCTGTAATGAGTACAGAAGTAACGTGATTCAAAACGTTTACATCGAAATTTTAAGTCAGCACTCAAATGCGTATCACATAGCTTTGCAGAGTGTTGGAGGTGCGGGTGGAGCTCAGTAACAGGAGCCAGCAGAGAGAGAGCAGGGAAGCTCTGGAGAAACAGAGCTTTGGGAAGAATAAACACCCAGATTTATTTTTACTTCGACCTGTCTGCAGCAGCAAATCACTAGCTGCTTAGTTTACAGGAGGGGCAATGTACTTCACTTCCTGTAGGAGAGGGGTAAAATAAGGGGAGACAGGAACGAAATTAGCAGAGTGGTTAATGCCCTGAACCACAAAAATAAATATAAACAGAGACACACCACTAGTGCCTGTTGTAACTCCCTAGTTCATAGCAAATGTACCTAGCCAGTCTAGTTGCAGTCAGCCAACCAATATTTAGGCTTCTGATTGGCTCACATGGCTCTAGTGTTATGGTTATTGGTGGCTACATTTTCATTCATGAAAACAGTAGTTGTGTGGATTGCTTTTTGAAGCACTAGGAAGAAAAAAGCCCTGCTTAAAAAAATGCCTGAATGTGCAGATTAGGACACATTGAGAAAAGCATAAAGATATGTGTCTACTAATGGTGCTTGATGCTCATGGTGATGAGCATCTCATTTACTGGAGATTTATAAAATAAAAATACATTATCTAAAGCTGTTGCCATTAAACAGTTAACAAAAATGTTTGTGAATTGATATAGCAACATGGTATGTAACGTTGGATAGACTTGAATAAATATGATGATACACTGTAACCTCGTATCTTACTTTCATATTTGCTGTAAGCACCCATCAGCCTTATTGACTGAGTTGAGATTGATGATAAATGTATTCCCTGTATCAAAGCCAACCCTCTGCTCCCTGAGAATGAGTGATCATTATACCGTATTTTCCGCACTATAAGGCGCACCTAAAAGCCTTTAATTTTCTCAAAAAACGACAGTGCGCCTTATAA
>JAQMCX010000043.1:23980305-23995622 GCA_029814765.1 Acanthurus leucopareius | reverse complement strand
AACAGTTTTAAAATAGGCCATTCATTGAAGGTGCACCTTATAATCCGATGCGCCTTATAGTGCGGAAAATACGGTAATATTGCATTGAAAAATGATTCAACTAATGAGGGAAAGGAAACTTACTCTGGCACTGCAAAAATTCTTGAGAAATCATGTGCTGAAGTGTACTACAATTTTACACAAACGAACGAACATAAAGACAGTATCACCATCCACTGTCTATTAAATGACAGGAATTTACCTGCAAAGGTAACTAGGTGGAAGGATTATTTTTGTGGATGCATGCTTGTGTGCACGTGTTTGTGCTTTGAATGTCTGTATCTGACTAACTAAGCTGCCAACTGCATTTTGCCCCCTCTCTGCAGCCTGAGAGCAATGAACTAATTTAATTCTTTCAGGTCAAGAGGCGAATAGACTGGAGAGAACAAGAACACATTACAACTTAACATATTTTATGAATCAAAGATTGAACATTGACCAAGAGGTTAAACAGATGCATGCAGTGCATCTGGAGTACCTTCATATACTCCAGCTGTAAGGTTTTTTAGACTAAATACTAAAAACAATATTTTACAAAACTATCCAAGTAACTTTTGTATTTGCTGTAAAATTTAGATGCTTTAATTAAAAAAAATCCCTGAAACAGTATTGAATAAAATGATAAAATTGTATTTAAAGTATGAAGTTTACATTGGCCACTTTAAATAAAGAGAATTAAAACAAATATAACAGACAACTAAGGGGGGAAAAGATTAAAGAATTTATGTGTATTTGCTATTGTTCAGACTAACAGACCGAAAAACTGACAATTAAAAACAACTAAAAAGTTATGATGAGCTTTAATGTTTATATGATATATGATGTTATGATGATTATAATGAGCAGACATGGTCAACAGCAACCCAAGTTGTAGAAAGTTTCCCTGACTTACATGAATTAGATCAACAGATGCTTTACTATTTTACAATGTTTTAGAACTTCTAATTGGAATTCTGACTTTCTAATGATGAGTTATACAGCTCTCATTTCATGCAGAAGTGTTTTATCTCTTTATAACTTTTGTGGTTTTTCCTGATTTGGATTATTGTGAGACGCAGGTTAGCACTGTCTGACAAAATGAGTTTTGTCCAGAACAGGCAAAGTCCTGTTTCTCTAGACCAGTAATAACCAGGTGAAGCATGTGTCCTGAAGCAGTCACAAATCATTTATAAACAGCCCTGTGGTCAGTTTATAGATGATGCATTAGCTTTGGATATGGTAGATAAAATTTAATTGTTACTTTTCGTTTTAATTTGGAGTTTATTAATTCAGCCGTAAAGCCCCTGTGCTTGATTGACATCTCTAACTATCCCGTTAGTTTTCTTGCACATGTCAGCACAATGCACAGCTTTATCAGTCTTATTAGAACAGTTTCCAAAACAGGTCCAGTCAACTTTCACTTGACAAGAGGTCAAATAAGCAAGGGTAACACACAACACCTCTGTGTATATCAGGGCCTTTAACCTGCTATTACAAAGATTTCTCTCCCTTTTTAATCTTCAACAGAGCATGGTTGTTTCTGAAATACATTTCTATGATAGAAATTCTAGAGTAAAATCATAATTAAAGAATAATTAAAGCATTTTCTAAGAGAGTGGTATCGAAAGTTGTTTACTTGTACAGTCGTAGCAGAAAAGCTGCTCCTTCATACATTTTTTTTCTGAATGGGCAATTGGTGTGTTGCAATAGTCCACTACTAATGACTACTAAGGGGTTGCTGAAAAATGATATACAGTGACACATCATTATCATATTGAGACTAGACCAAATAGATTTGCCAGGCAAAATATTGACCCTCAAGTTTATCTGCTGGAGTTGATACTAAAGTCAGTTTGGAGTCTATGTAGTGATCCAGCACATCTTAATAGAGATCATTGCAGAAGAAATTGTTGTGATTTCTATATCATCCAACATTATACACTAATTACATTGTCACTGTCTGCCTGAGTGTTTGTAAACTTCTTGCATAAACCTCATTCCCTCTAAGTGGGTTGAAATACTGACGATTAACCTCAAATAATATTTGTCACCTAGGTGTGACACACATGTTGTGTCTTTAGATTTCACTTCCAGTCAAACCCTCACCTTCTTGCACTATTTTTGTATCGCTCACATTTCCCCTTTCTCATCTTTCCTCTTTGCTACCTCATGCCCCCTTACCCCCACCCCCATCCTCTCTTCCCCCTCTTCCCCCTTCATTCTCTGTCTTTCTCCGTGCGTCGGTATGCCTGTTAGTTGTTCCTGGTAGAGTGAAGCGGCTGCATTATCTAGATACATTATTGATGCACGCAGCACTCTGACTAATGTGCACACACACATGCACACATACACAAACTCCAACCACTCACTTACATAATAAAAAACATATATATACACTCATAAAATCAAACACTTTGTGGCACATAAACACTCACATAGCCAATCACAAAGTAGATGTGTGTCGTTTTTTTTTTTTAATGTGAGTGGATACAATAGAGAAAAAGAACTACAGCACATGTGCATTCTGTTTCTTTATGGCTGAGAGAACACAGCTGATTCTGCCTAACCAGGTTTGCAAGAAGACATGAAACAGTCATTCTGTTTGAAACGTGCAGGAATAAAATTAAGGACTCCATTGGCAACCACATGCTGAGCTAATAAGCTAGCATTTTGTGCATGCTTAACACCCTGTTGTACTTTTAGGAGGAGTAGAAGACACAGAAGGAAAAGGAGGAAACAGTCAGTCTTTAAAAATTACTAAAGAGCAATCAAAGGCACCATATTCAGAACAGCAGAGAATGACATCAGAAAAGAGTGAGAGGAGGGACAAATTATGAAAGAGAAAAGTACTGAGGGGTGGCAATTTGAGTGGTGGTGATGGCGGAGGTGAGGAGGGGGGTGGACAGAAGAGTTCCCAGCATCTCTTTTCCCAGAGCTTTGTAAGGGCCTCATTAAATATGGATGGTGTTTGGAGCAGAGCAGGGGCAAGTGGGACTCCACAAACAGCACAAGCAGCCCAGGCAGGCCCATCCTGCTGCGTTAGAGGGCTGCTGTCTTTTTCGCCTCGTCTGTCTCTCTGTCTTCCTCCACTCCTCCCTCGACTCACTCCAGTGTCTTCCCTCTCTTCTCCCCTCTTTATTTCTTTTTTTTCCCGACCTGTCTCTCTTATATCATCCATCAACCACTCTGATGATGAAGTGTGTGTTTTTTCACTGCTTGGCCTGTCTACTCTTGTCTTTTCTCTCTACCCATTTTCTCTTCTTTCTCTATTCATCCTCTTCCTCCCCTATGCTTCCACCTCTCATCCCTGCTCCTTTCCCTCTCTTTGCTCTATTTTCAGTCCTACCCTGTGATGATTGCCGAGCCGTTTGATTTGCACATGTGAATGGGGAAAGAAGCTCCCTCTCTATTGTTCATGCCCCCTTCATAGCTTTCACTCCTTTTAGATGAAAATCATGTGTGGTGCATTAGTGCACCCATCCATCTAGCTAGCTAGCTAGCTGACAGACTGTGTTCTTGTCCATCCATCAATCTGACTGACTAGTTTTTGCCACCTTCAAAGATTACAGCCATCTCAAACATCCTATAGCATATCCTAACTCTTGAACTGACATTGTTTTTTGCCTTCAGGAGATGAAGACACGTCACAATGGTCCTCTGCAACAGAATGATGGATGGAGAGAAAGCAGAGCAGGACTGTAACTGGCACCTTCATGGAGCCCTGATACACAGGGCGGAGAGCAGGTAAATGTGTCTGTCTTTCAATATAAATGTGAGATTTGGTTTGAATGTGTACACAAAAAGAAAGCTGGAGAGATTATACGATTAAGCAAGTGCGTGCCAAGGAGACAGTGAGATGGACAGGCAGTGAGAAGGAAGTGAGTAGTGAACCAGAGACAAACCAGAGACAAAGTGTCTGAGTGATAGTTTTAGCCAGTCTGTTCCTCTTAACAGACCTGTAAGGTTGTGGTGAAGCTCAGTCTAATCTGGCTCAGCAGGAGTGACGCACAAACTCTCTGTCACAGCCTGCAAACACACTTTGTAATCCCATTTGCCCTCTCTGTGTGTTAGCATGTGTGTCCATGTGTCTACGAGTCTGTGCATTCAGGGCATTATAAAAAAGTTGTGTAACATGTTGTAACTAATGAATGCTGTAATACAGTTGGGAGGAAACACACATTATTTGGAATATGTTTTTTTTTTAATGTAGGCATTATTGAGAAGCAGAGTGTAGGTCTGTGTGGATGGATAGCTGAATATTTGAACAAATGAACAAATTAAAAAGCTGTTAACTGTAAGGTTAGTATTTACCTCACCAAAATAGTGTCAGTTATACTACATTGTTCTTTCAGTGTGTTTTATTGTGTAGAATGTGTCACGTAAAAGTTTACTCCTGAATTCACCTGATTAGTTCGTTTAACAGAAAGAGCAGGTATTCAAAATATTTTTGCTCTTTCAGTACGTGTGAAATGCAAAGACACATAGGGAGGAGTATAGATAGAGAAGGAAGAGATGACAAAGCTAATGAATAAATGTTCTGTACAAGAGAGGACTTGATTGCAGGTAACTTTAAGTGCTGCTGCAGCCCCATCGGTCAGGTTGTGTCTGTATGAATTTCTCTGCAGCAGTGGTTACCCTGCCCATCCCCAGCCTTGACATAAAAGGGAAAATCCAACCTAAAACACCTCAGTCCTGTGGGATTACATTATGGTTTTCTGCAGCATGTTATAGCAGAGCCCTGCCACTCTGTCTGAGATAAAAGACCACCCATGATAATGTCAAAAGAAATAACACTTTTTAGAAAGCTAACATTTTGGAGAACACTGCAAAGGCATTCATTCTCAAAATAGTATGTAATGAATCATTGTCTGATTTTGCTTATCTGGTGACAAAGAATGTTCACATGTAAGTAACTTTATGCAGAACTCAGTCCACGTCACAATGTAAGGTAAAGTGAAAAGTTTTTGGGTTCAAATTCAATCTAAATCAGTTTGTAGTTAGTTAACTTATAGCAAACTTATATTTGGGTAAGATATTTGTATCAAGTGCATTAACAACTCTTATCAGAGAGTTATTTCAAGCAGGGAGCCTCAGTTTGATCTCTTGTGTCCGGATTTAAGAGCTTACCACCTGAGTGACCTCTTTACTAGACTTGTTGAGATTTTTCTAGTGCAGCTACAATAGGATTCGATAGTAGAAAAACTATCAATAGTTAACATTTACAAGTTCTTCTGTATGGTATTTTGGTAACATATTTTGCACAAAATGAGATGTAATGTAGGTGTTATTGCATTCCAGCAGCACAACACATTGAAACAAAAAAGAAACATCTCGGTTATTGGGTTTGGCAACACTGACATGTTACTTTTCGATATCACTAAATGTAATTTAATGTTTTATTACTACAGTGAAATAATGAAAATTGATCTTTAATTACTAATTATGATCAATTTCCAACTTCAAATTAGGTTCTGCCTGAATCACTATTATGTCAAATAAAATCTGTCAAAAAATGGTAAATTTTACTTAAGAGTATCTTTTTATATCGGGTTGTCCAAGCTGTCGGTGTGGAAACACTTGCACACCAGTGAGCACCATGAAACTGTAACACAAATGATGAAAGATGAACATGACACATCTGTGAAGGTTGTTTATGTCTTGAAAACCTAAAAAGATTTTATAGAATATATACAGATGTCAGCCCTTTGTATGAAATAAATATTTGATTATATCAGAAATCAAGGATGATGTACAAAAATATGTGATACGTTATATTCAATATGATGTGCAGTTCTCTGAGAGTGTCTTCCTTGAGGCTCCTTCTTTCTGTTGTGGTAAAAGCACAGAGAAATAGATTAACACATGTGAGAAATTTGAATCCTCCCACAGTTAAACAATAATCTAATAGAGAGAGAGGAAGGAGACACACAAATGAGTGACTGAAATGGTTAGTAGTGCTATTATAATAAAACACTGATAAAAAATGACAAAAAAAAGAGGTGGGGTGACCTGTGTATGTTAAAAACTGGTCACATACGTGCCTTCTTAAATTGATTCTCAAATAATAACATATATAACGCACTCTAGTGTAAATAGTCCAATAATACTTCGTTGAAAATGATAACTTTATGCAGTTTATTATTCTGTCATTTGTACCTGTTGCTTCTGCCTAGCTGGATCACCTTTCTCCTCCTATCCTACATCATCATTGCTACAGCTGTCTCTCTCTCTCTGAACTGCTTCTGCCAGGGCAGCACTGGTTGAAGCCTGAAAATATTAAAACAAGTTAACTAGGTTGCTCATTAAACCAGTAGTCAGACTGTTGAACTTGTCCAAGTTTGAGTTGCAAAGGATGCGTGAAAAGAGCAGGACACTACATTGAAAGAGATCATTTGAGACAAAAGATAAATAATTTTTTTTCACTCGCCTCCACAATATGTAAATTTTTACCCTTTTAAACTAGACAACAACACAAAAGCTAGACAGATAACTGCCGCTTCTTAGAAAAGGGCAAGAGCTCACCTGCAGACAGTTGCTAATAAGTAAGAGAAATAGTGACCTGGCTGAGCTGGTGTGTCATCCACATACAAACCCCTCAATTTGGGAAGATTACAGTCATTCAGGGAAAATTGGGTTGCACTTTCATATCAAATGCAATGTACATAAGGAAAGGTACCTAGATTACCAGCTTGCTAGCCTTTCAGTTAGGATTATTTATGGGCTAGAGGAGCAATATAACAAGGGGCTGCTCATAATTCTGGACTGTCCTGAATTTCTTGAGATGTCCAATCATCTATAACTCAATAATCAGGTCCTGTTAGCTGTTTGTGACCATCAGAGAAGATCAATAGATGCAAAAGTTGCTCTAATGTAGTACAATTTGTCAAACTCCAGTTTGTAACTTGGCCTGTTTGTAATAAATCAGTACAAAATACTAAACAAACTAAAACCACAGAGTGAATATTATTTTGTTATACTGTCTGGTGAGTAAACTAAGCCTGAGGTGTAAAGAGCCTAATTGTCATTCCCAGAACTCAACCCAGAAACTTTCAAGTCACAAGACTTCTTTTCCAAATTCTAGCACATGACTCATCTCTTATCCAAAATGAGTGACTACAAATGTAGACTCTTTTTCAAATCCTGTCTTTCCGTTATGGGAGGCCAGAATTAATGCCAGGAGACTGCAATAATTCGATCCTGTATATTCACGAAAAGGGTAGGACATGTGTCTTGTGATTGATATGAGGAAAAAAAAGAGAGTGTAATATTTTGAGTAGCCTCTTAAATTAAACCCTCTGTTTAATGCTGTGGTTGCAAAACAGGAATTGCTATGTGGTCTCAATGCTATTTTATCAGAGAGGACCACTGGGCTTGCACTTCATCGAAATAGCCAATCAAAGCCTCTAAGGGAGAGAAATATGTTCATCGGATTAGAGGGGATTAGGTGTGCATCAAGCTTTATCCAAGTGTTTGACATAAAAAAACATATTTGGCTGTGATCTATTCCTGATTTTTTGAAGGAAGCAACTCTTTGGAAATCCACCATTTCCAAGCTCCAGGTTCTTACTGTTTTCTTTGTGAGATCACCATGCAGGTAAATTAGTAGGATTACTCTGACTCCAACAAACCAAAGTACACATCTGCATTGTGTTTTTGTAACCTGAGATGGGAGACACTGTGAGTGAAGCAGAGAGGAAGAGTTAGCAACAAAAGAGATAGAAGCGAGAGGCAGACAGGATGAAGGGAGAGAGAGAGAGAGAGAGAGAGAAAGAGAAGCAAGAGAGGAGAGAGAAGCAGTGAAAGGGGTATTCACAGACAGACGGATGGATAATGTGCTTATGACTCAAGATCCCCCTGGAGACATTGCTGTCTGGCTGTGTCACTCAACACTTTCATCACTAAGCCCTCCTCCTCTCTCACCTACCATCACACCTCTCTGTTTTCTATCCTCCTTTCATTCTCTTGTCTCATCTTACTGTACCTGGTGGACGCCTCGCTCTTTTTTTCTTTCTTCATTCAATGGGCCCCCCCTGTCCTCTCTTCCTCTCCCTCCATCTCCTCCCTCTTGTTCTCTCTAATGGATAGTGCTAATGCCCATCATCAGTAACGTCCATCTGGGGGAGATCCCTTCCTGCTTCTGGTCACTCAGGGACACAACAGGCCTGCTTAGACGGTTCACGCATTCATTCGATCCATCTATGAATTCAATTATCTGCCCATCATCCATCCAGCTGTTCAATGGTTTATTTCTTTCGACTCCAGCTTTTTGACCGTTGATTATTTACTGTAGATGATTCTTTCATTCATTCATCTTCTTACCTAGTCATTCACTTTTTATATTCCTCTCTGTCTGTTATTCAGTGTAAGATAATTTTACATCAATGCTCTTGAATACATAGGTATCATGAGTGAATATTTTTCATTCACAGTCTAGTAGATTTATCCTTTGTTGATATGAAGGGGTAGTGACCAGTCTCAGTCATTAGACTTGGAGGATTGATTTGTGTGTGTGTGTGTGTCTACTAAGTAGTGAGCCCTAGGTGTGTTTGTGTGTCTGTTTGTGTGTAGGCTGGTATGACATTAGCTAAAATATTTCAAGCTTCCACAAAAGACCCATTAGCTAAAATCTACAGGTCTATGTAATACCCCGACCAAACCCCACAGACACCAGAAGCAACCCACGTCCATTACATCCAGCTCACCAACCACGATGGCCTGTCAGCAATCATTTATGACAACCACCTGCCTCCCAGCCCACACAACAGGGACCCATTCAGAGGAGACTCCAGCTTTATTGATAATTAGGACTTAGTGATATCGATGTTTGCTGAGGGCTGGACGCAACAACGAGTCATTGTCTTATAACTCAGAATAAGAGGCAATTAAGCTGCATGAGGTCACAAGTGACATCATCGTTGGCCTCAGCCCATGTCTAACCCAGATGTCCCACCGCGTAGCCTAATGTGTGTGTGGCTGCTTTGTCTCAAAAGCATTTCATCATTTTCACATTTAGATAAAGGTTATTTGAGTTTCATTTTATACTCTTGTTAAAACAGTGACATACACACATTTCACTTCTGCTCACAATACATCTTTTTTATAGGAAAAAAATACACTTGAGCTTCTTTTGTATTATTCAGGAAAGCTAGTCTGAACACCTGAGCTCTCCTGTTTGATTTGCTTATACATACATGAAATGTTTCATTCATCACACTTACGCATCGTTGGTAATTCAACTTATTGTATCGACCCGTGCTCTATGGTAGGTAAATGGAGGTGCAGGACAGAAGTCGCTCCCCATCCCGTAGGACCAGCCGGGTGGAGCAGGTTGTGGGACGATGGCTGAGACGGTCCAGAGACTTAGGTAGCAGGTCTCACTCTCTGAGCAGGTAAACCTCTGTTTTTGACTTATTCAAATCCATAGTTCTCGATTTCATCTAACCTATATATCTTTGACTGAGGGAGAGGCCTATGTGAATATATGGATTTCATAGAGATTCCACCTTGGTGAACCACAAAGCCATTCAGTATTAGCTTTTTCCATCTAATAACAAAAACTCTTGTTATGCTCTGCGGCTGTCTTGTATTTATTTTCAACTTATGTTTCTTTTACACACAAATATGAAACCTTTTAATCAAACTGCTTTAGAAGAAATGCAAATAATGCAAATAATATGCAAGGTGTCATCTGAATTATTTATTTTTGTTTTTGTTATTCACGTCCACCTGCTCATCGCCAGAGAACGGTTTGCAGCAGATGGAAAGACAGCAGAGTCCAGTGGCTCTGATCAGAGGAATTACCCCTTTCGCTTCAATGTTCAAATCCAACGGGACCCGGACCTCAACTCTCATGGCCTCACTCTGTCTTCCACGACCCCAATCCTGGTGCAGGAGGTCACTCCAGGTATGACAAGATTTATGACATATCAACGTAGATGGAGGAAAAGCAAGCAACATTGCAAAGAAGGTTTTCAATTTTAAACTAGTGGACAAAATTAGTCACAACTCTGGGCCGCCGTTTAGCTCAATCGGGAGCGCGGGCGGCCCATGTACGGCAGGCTTAGTCCTCCACCGAGTTCGACTCCGGCTCCGACCATTTGCTGCATGTCTCTCCCCTCTCTCTCTCTCCCTGTTTCCTGTCCGATACCTCAGCTGTCCTATCAATAAAGGTGTAAAAACCCGGAAAAAAAAAATAAAAAATTAGTCACAACTCAACCCTCCTGTCTGCCCTTAGGGACTATTATAAAGCTGATCCTTGGACTTTGATTTAAGTTGGTCCACTTCTATGTAATATCTTTCATACAGAGATATGTAAGCCTTTTCTTCCCAGCACTTATGAGTAGAAGAAAAACAGTACCACTATTTATCAGGGGGTTTTATTGCAAAGCTGACACTGCTGTTTACGTGAGCTCTGCTATGTCTGGTTGGGACCTTTCATCTCCCTCAACACCAGGCTCAGGCTTTCTCTCCTGTGGAGATCACATTATATGTGCCAGTTTTCATTGCCAAGGTCTGCAGCGTTTTGGTATGCTTTTACAGAGCCTCTTGGCCAACAGGCACAGCTGCTACTGTTCTCTTTGTAGGTAGTGAGTCCCAGTGACAGGAGACCTGCCCTGCCATGGCAGTATTAGGGCCGTATGACAGACATGTAGAACATACTTGAGGGTATTGCACTACTACTACTACTACTAATAATAATAATAAGAAGAAGAAGAAGAAGAAGAAGAAGAAGCAGCAGCAGAAGAAGAAGCAGAAGAAGAAGAAGAAGAATCTTTACTAATATAACACTTTCTGAAGCTTCAGATGGGTCCAAACCTGAAAATGATCAGCTTTTAAAAGAAAAAAATAAATACATATGACTGATAAACAAATTACACTTATATGAGTAAAACTTGTATATAAACATTTAAACTCATCTTAAATCAGGAAAGGCTATCTGATAAAAGTGTGTTTTAAAAAGAGACTTAAAGGAAAGAGTCAGCCAACCCGATTTCTGCAGGCAGACTGTTTACTTTTCAACTAGTCCTCTGACAAGAACCTCTGCCTGAGGATCTCAAGCCACAAAAATAGTATCCCCTACCATTACTGTTACAGTGTAATAATAAATCATAATATTGTAATGACCTTTGAGACAGATTTTTCCTTCTGCACTTAGCTTTTCTACATTTCCTGTTAAAGCTGTAAATACTGTCAGTTATTCAAAGCTGCTATCTGGACGAGAACTTGGACAATCTTAAGGGCTGCAATAATATTAAGTGAACACATGAAGATTGAATTGAAACAGTTGAGTAGATTATTGTGTGGGAATAGTGAGACAGGTTTAAGGTTTGACTTATAGAAGAATGCACAGAGGTTTCAGAAAATTTGCTCAAAGGATGAAATTGCAGGATGAGGAGATTGAGACAGTACTATTGATTGGAATTCCACAGATAAAATTTATACAATTATGATTGAATACAGTCATAAACAATAAATCCATGGAGAGCATTTTTACTGCAACCACAAAGGCTGTAAAATACTGTTCAGTCAGTCAGTCCAATCATATCTAATGAATTGCATGGGAGATATTTACCTCAATATGTAAATTCTTTTTGATATTGGAATGCAAGCCTCTGTAAGAGCTTTACTGTACAACACCTGTATGTATTAAGGGTGGACAACACCACCCTCTTTTATTGCTTTATAGCATTTCATAGTTGGTGGGATGGTGTTAAATATAATCTGTCCTCTCAGGAACAGAGTGTTTGTCTTGTTCTGGCTGTTGTCTCCTTCTTTGCATAGAGCAAGTTTTCTTAGCAAATGTAACAGTGGAGCTGTGCCAGACCACTGCAGACCTCTGGCCAGCATACAAGACTAACTGTAAAAACTCTGAGGTATCTCATACTGTAAGCTCACACTGCATATGTGCACAGAAATCACATTAAATAAGCACATATACTGTAGCACTGATGATGATGATGATGATGATGATGATGATGTGTGTGTGTGTGTGTGTAAAACACCTTTAGTTAAATGAGATAGTACAAAGGAGGAGCTTTAATATGGAGATTGACTTTTTTGACCATACTTAAGGCTCTCAGGCAGCACTTCCCTCAGGGCTGCACACTGTGCCCAACAACCCTGTGCAGTCAACTGCTTAATGTACTTTCTCTTAGGGTGTGTCAGGTACACAAGGTAAAGGTGAACATGTCACCTTTACTGGATCTCATTGCCCAGCACCTCTTAACAGTAACAATGTGAAATTTACAAACACATGGTTTTTAAGGATTCTGATAAGCGCAAAGATCTACAGTCTGTTACAACCCCCATTTAATGATACTCAGCTGAGGTCTTGATTGCAGAAATTACAGAAGAGAGAGAGATACAACACTAAAGATTACCTGCACTGTATGATTTAAAAGACAAGTAGCTCTCCGATTGTCTGCTGATTAGCTGCTGTTAATGTTGTTACCTAAAAGGAGAGCTGTTGTCTTACAGTCCTTCCTAAAATAGAATCATTCATCATTACGTTCAACATTATGGTCTTCTACAGCCATTACACTGACATAGGGTTGAACCACATGACCATCTGTGCCCACAGTATGTTTGCCTGCACACTATTCCTCTCATATTGTGTGAATGTACCCTAAATTAAGACATGTCAGTTTCATAAAATGACATTTGTTTGTATTAATTTTCTCTCTAAGTGAAGTCTTGCTACTCTACCAGTCAAGTGTGGAACATTAAGGGCCATATCTGGCACTCTTCTGTGGCACAAGCACAAAGCGCAAGGCACAAAGGTTTTATTTTATACAGGAAGTGTCCAAATCCACCTCTGCTGTCTTGTTCAGGAGCTGCAGAGGTGTCCTGCTCTGCCCCGCCTCCTGCACCACTGGCACACAGAAAGGAAATAGTCCTATCAGCTTTGCAAAACCGCCTTATCAATTCATGGGTGTTTCTGTGGCTCAAAATGCAATATCCAATCAGAGAATCTGCTTTTATTATCTTTAAGAACGGCTTGCATGGTGTATCGGTGATGCAGGTGGCATTGCTCTCTCACACTTAGCGCTAATTTTGACAGATGGCTGAACTACCGGGTTCAAACAAAGAAAGGCGTTTCACCAGTGAGGAGACAGATCTCTTGGCTTGAGAGGTCAAAGCCTGAGAGTGCATCTTATATGGAGATGGCAGGGTTCCACCAAAGCCAGCTGAAGTTAAACAACATGGTCCGAGATAACAGTGATCATTACCTCCTCTCCTGGCATTATCAGAACAGCTGCACAATGCAGAAAACGTTACAATGATGTCAGAAGACAGAGTAAACAAAAGACAAAGTAAAGACCTTGTTTTTCTGGATCTAATAAACACTGGCACGAACACTGAAGTTGCTACAGCTGTCAGCGACTGATCTGTTAAAGACGATCTGACAGCTGTGATCCCGTTCTGTCTATTGAGATTAATTAGGTATTATGAATTTCTAATTTGTTATTAACGTAAGGGGGGAAAGCCCTCACATAATTGATAGGTGTGTGTGCATCTTGGCCAAATGCGAGATACACACACTGTTTACTTCGATATTTATACCTCAAGATTTAAAATATTTTCAAAGGACACTTAACTAACTTTACTAAATACATATGAATGACACTTAAATATTTTACACTGCCGAGTGGAAAAAACAGGGGAGTATGGTGTGTGTGATTGTGGAGATGTGTGTTGGCCAGCTGTGCTGTATCTTGCAGTGCAGGCTGATTTACATTTGTGCTTTGCACTTCCACAAGGTTTTGGTTGGTCAAAGCGCAAAGCACAACTGACTTCAATGCACCAGGTTCAAGATTGCAATCGTTCAGAGCCACGCCTTCATTCTGCCCTCACATTCAGACCTCTGTGAGCTGGGTGTAAGATAGGGCCCTGAGTGTTGTGTTACTAATAGTGCAGCACTGGCAACACTACACAGATAGCCACTAAACATAAAGAGGCAAAATTACATATTACATACAGAATTACATATTTGCACATTCCTAACTTTTAATACAAAAAGCAGTGTATAGAGAAATAGTTTCAGTTTTCAAACATAGGTAAGTTATATAAATCTCCTTGGTCTCATGCACATTCCTAATAGATACATCGTAACTGGTTACCCAGTTTTATTATTTAAACCCGACTGAAAAAAGTATAATTTACAGTATGTGTTGTAAGACTGAGGAACAAGCTGTATTGTGATAATATTTGTACTCTGAAGTGCATTTTGCTGCTGAGCTGCAAAGCAACAAGGACCTGAGTCCCCCTGAGGGCCAGGGGCAGATTACCTTGCTTTCTCCTGTCTGGCTCAAGTGTGTTCTTTCACCATCTGCTTCAGCTAGTCGAGCGCACATACAGCAACACACAACACATGAGCATTACACACACACACACACACACACATACACACACACAAACACACTGTTACTCATGTCTATAGTGGCCCCATAATAGGTTTGTCTCAATAGATCCTATCTGTGCTGCAGCATCTTGTCAGTGAAATATAAACCCATTATTTAAAAGCATTTTTCAGAGCTATCAGTGTCACCTGCATCTGTCAGTGTTCATTTTAGATGCAACATCAAGCAATAGCCTGTATCCCAATTGAGTTGTTAAGTTACCTGATATTATACAGAAAAAATATGCTGAGGATGCTGTTAATGATAGTAATATGAAGGTGATGACAGGAAAAGTCTACAGCAGCAGTGAAAAGTGTTACGAGAAAATAAAACCTTATTTGAAAAGAGAAAAGAATGTATCTTGTAAGTTTTTTAATAAAAAAGTAAATAAAGAACTATCAATACTACGAAATAAAGTTTTCAATGTTTTGCATAAAGCATTGAATTCATTTGTTGCAAAGCCGCTATGTGCAACTTAGCTTCACTTATGTAACGCCATTTTCATGCTTTGTTTTCTCTGTGTTTTTGTTTAGTCAAATCAAGTGTGCATCTTCCTAAGGTTGCCCTTTTTTAGTATATAATTCTTTCTTTGTGTTTTCTTGGACAGTGTTCTTGGTCCATGCTCCATTAAAAGGGATAATAACACAAAGAAGGAATTTTGCTCTAAAAAGACAGTAACTTTGGAGGAATCCTCCTTACTTTTCTCACATAGACTGCTTAATCCTTGTTTTAGCCACAGAAAAACCTTGCCTTGTATAGTTGCACAGAATGAGAGCTATGAATTTAGTCTTGAAACACTTGCGTTGAAATTGGAATATTATATACAGAGTACCGTATTTTCCGCACTATAAGGCGCATCGGATTATAAGGCGCACCTTCAATGAATGGCCTATTTTAAAA
>JAQMCX010000043.1:23961537-23980205 GCA_029814765.1 Acanthurus leucopareius | reverse complement strand
ATATTGATCCATATATAAGGCGCATCGGATTATAAGGCGCACTGTCGGTTTTTGAGAAAATTAAAGGCTTTAAGGTGTGCCTTATAGTGCGGAAAATACGGTAACTACATATCTATATATATATAGAGTAACTACATCTTTCTTTTAAAAGAAATTCTCTCCATTTAGAAACCCTTACTTGTAAACTTCTGCTTACAGCTTTGTTGAGCTTAAATAAATCCTGTGTAATGTTTTCAGTGGTGGTGCCAGTATTCATTTAGTGTTCACTAAAATGCTGACCTATGGATTTCAGGAAAGTGCAAGTGATTTACAGTTGTTACATAGACCCTCCTTGCAGTATGACAATAAGTGAAGAATTCTGATGAGTTTAAGATAAAGAGAGATCACAAGAGTACAAGCTGCTGCCAGTCATCAACCCCAGTCGCATCATGAATGCAGACCAATTGAACTCTGTTGGGCTTGACAACACAAGGACATTTTGTGTGTCCAGGTGGTCCTGCAGATGGCCGGCTCGTCCCTGGTGACCAGCTTGTGAAGATCAATAATGTCGCTGTCGATGACCTGACCCCGGAGCAAGCTGCTGAAATAATCAGGTCTACAGTGAAAGCTGCAATCACACAACCACATACACACACACGCATGCATGCATGATTATCAGTCCATAAATCACTGCGTGCTGTTTATAATTGAACTATGCACATCGCTTGCCATCTGACCCTTACTTTTAAATTTTTTTTAGGGAGTCTCAGGATTCGTTGACGATGACTGTCCTCAGAACGATGCTGGTGAGCAACTGCACGCACATGCACACATGCTTTTCTCACGGGTGCAAACACATTTACACATAAAGTTGCACTAATGGTCTCTTAATTTGATGGTAACTCAACCAGTTCATGCAGCATTTCAGAATAGTTTTTTTCCTCCTATAAAAACAAACACATTCACAGACATGTATGTGTGCACATGCACAC
Source organism: Acanthurus leucopareius (assembly GCA_029814765.1). Taxonomy (NCBI): domain Eukaryota; kingdom Metazoa; phylum Chordata; class Actinopteri; order Acanthuriformes; family Acanthuridae; genus Acanthurus; species Acanthurus leucopareius. The sequence goes on along the minus strand of JAQMCX010000043.1, from coordinate 23,979,234 downwards.
ATACTATAGACGCACTGTTTCTCTATACACATGGGATTGTAAAAAGCTGTTGTCAACAAACACATTAATCAGCATGTCAATGAGATTGGGGTTAAGCGTCACTGCTAACAAGCTTCTTGTCACCAAGGTCCTGCCAACACAACACACACACACACCCACACACACACACATAGACTCATATAGACACACAATCTATCATGATCACTTTATATGTGTTGTTTGGTCTCTGAAGGTGACCTATGTGTATGCATAGAGGTGAAGTAGCCAATAAATGGCTCCCCATCAGTGATTATCAGCAGCAGCTCTGCTGATGAAAGCACCTTTACCACCTGATTCATAGCTCAAAGCTCTTCCAAGAAATACTAAATGAGCTTAACTGAATTATTTGCATTTCCAAAAATTAGTCATTTCAATCATGTTTGTTGAAGGTAACTATAATAATCAGACATTGATATAGGAGCAGGAGAGTCATTAACCATTACTTGTAATGCTTTATTCCACAAACTGTAACTGGTGTTATAGTAATGAAGACAATCATGACCTTATTTTCATCACTGAGGCTTTTTACTTAAGATTAATATTAATGCAGAACTGAAATATTCAAACTGTAAATTCCTCTGTAGAATTTATTGGATGTTTGAATTGTATTGAAAATAAAATAACATTTTTTGTTATAAAAATGGAAACATTCAGTGCATATCCTAATACTTTCTTTTATTATCTCATGCTTTAATTGTAGTACTCATATTGAAGCTGGTGAAATGATTACAATTTGTTAAAGTTTCAGTCTGCAGTCTGGGTGCATACTATCAACCCATTATATATCTATATATGCATGTTTAATTTTTTTATGCGTTTTTGGATGAAATGCAAAACAAATGGTTGTGCATACTTTCATGTTCCTCATATGAACCACTTTGATTTACTAAAAATGTGCTTGCAGCACATTCAATTCTAAATAAATTATTGAAAAAAAAAAATCTATGGAAATTTCATATATTGATTGGTATTCCTCCCAGGGCCCAAAATCTTCATTCATCACACCAGAGAAGAGGGCCAAGCTCAGGTCCAACCCTGTTAAAGTTCACTTTGCTGAGGAGGTGGAGGTCAATGGACACTCTCAGGTGAGTGAGAGAACACAGAGTATGGTTATCTGCACCTTTAATGCAAAGTTTCAAAATTAGCTTTAGATCCCTTAATCCCCTTAATGTCAGCTTATTATCATTGGCTCAGCAAGTGTTTCCTTGAGGTTGTTGAATTTGAGTTTGAAACTATTATGTTGACGATTAAATGAAAACTGAAACCAGCTGAGTACAGACAAATCTCTAGCAGGTGTTCTCCATCAGGGAAGGGTCATTTGCAACCTTTTGCTGGTTTCACAGGTATGGATTGCGTATGGTTACCAGGTATAAATGGGCTTTAAAAGGGAATTCCTCCTTTCTTTTTTCTTCATTTCATATATTTTCATATATTTTCATAAAAACTACTCATGTCCATTCTGGACCCCGCTAATCCATTGTCTAGTGTGTTTCTACTAATTGTTTGCTTGTCTGACCAAAGTTAACAATATCCATATCAAAGTTATAATTTTATTAGCAGTTGAGGCAGCAGTTTACCACATTTTTGGATTCAAATCCCTTTAGATAAAGCCTTGTTTGCAAGGGCAAGCCAACCAAGACTTAAAAGTATAAAAATCTCAAGATTACTCAAGATTTCAGAGGAAAAAAAAGCAAAAGAACAACAATAAGGAGAGGAATTTGTTTAATAAATGACACTTTTATCTCAGTCCTTTAAATCTTTTGATGTATTTTTGGGACCCATTTGGAGGGTCTCAAACCACTGAGGTAAAGGTTTCCTGTCAAGTTTAGACCTCAGGTAGAGGTATGCAACTCTCTTCCTATTATTGAATCCCTGTCCTAGTTAGTGTCCTTACATAAGGACATGCAGGTGTAACCCAGGTGAAAAATGCAGCCTGTTGCCTTTATAGTGCAACCTAAGTCACATCATGTGACCGCTTGCTGCCAATCAATGCAGTATATGGGGGGGAAGCAGGAAGTAGTTTGTGGCTGCCGAGCCAAGGTCGGAACGGAGTTGTTGCAGGAGCCGCTTACCGCTGTGTTGTCCGCCTTGAGTGTCTGAGGTTGTAGCTTGGAGCAAGCTGGCCAGGTTGATGGCGAGCTACAAGGGAAGTTGACCTGAACCTGAAGTAACACTGAACTAGAGCCTCTACCTCACTCGTGCCAGTCTTTCTTTTCCTTTCTTTTCCTTCATACACCCACCAACACACCAATCACCACACAAGACTGAACTGTTAAACTATTGATGATTCATATGGACAATTTCTCATAACCCAGAAGTGGGTTGTATGAGCTTGGGGTGGGATATTTTCATAGGTTGCTAATGTTTTGGGATGATACAAACTTTGAATATTGTGAAAACCCTGTTGAACAGTGAACTGTGAAATCCATGCATAATATGTATATTCATTGTGCCTTAAAAGTGTGCTGAATGGCCATTCAAAAGAATGTTAATTATTTTTGGTAAATATTGTTTTGTTTATTTATTTTTGTTACATATCTTTAATATATGGTACCATTTATACCAAGCAACATTACTGTCTCTGTGTGATTCAAAACTGTTCATTTCCTCTCTGAGCTGAGCTTATATCTTCTGATAACTAGTCTAATTATCCAGATATAGTTTGCATATTTAGCATATTTGTTATTTTTTCCCATCATATATGCTACACAGGCACTTGCGTGCAATTGATGCGATACACAGCCCTTCCTTGCTGCAGTGCCCCCAGCATAGAAGACAACCAGCTAATAGGCATACATGCAAACAATGTTTGTTTAAAACTACAAAAACTGGCTTTTTGAATGTTTTGTCAGAGAGGAAATGCACTCAAAACACTTTTGGACCTCAAGGATATGCACAATGCATTTGGGTTAGTACTTCTGAATGTACCTTTGTTGTTATGCTTCACAAGGCCCCTTTAAGGTCTCCCAGATCTTGATCAATGATAAAACAGACAGCACTTTGAAGTGGAATTTAATATGGATGTACCCCCTCACAGTGATGGGGAGTGATGTTTTATCATTTTTCAGTTTTTATCTCTTACTGTACGCATTTTTTTTCTCATAAGCTTGTCTATGGTTGGTGAGGGTTCCCATCCTGCCAGCGGATGTGAAATTAGCTGGATAAGGAAAACCACAGAGGCTGGAGTGCCCATTACCAATCACAGAGAAAACAGGAATCGATCTCTGCCTCATCGTCCAGTCCTAATGTCTGTAATTACAGGACAATAGACATTAGATTAAGGAGAGAGGTAGAAACAGAGATAAAGGGGGAAAAGGAAAAGAGGCGGGGCACAAGCATGCACACATCGTTGTTGCATTACATTATAGTGTCAATAAAGAAACATGCTCTAGAATGACGAGAAAACAGGGCTGAAGGAGCAAAGGTGAGTCACTACATTGTACAAGGTGGCAGAAACAGGCCACTTGTTATAATGAGAAGAAATGTTCTGTGAGAACAGCTGAAAATGACATGAGACTAATCCCTCTCTTTCCTTGGGTAAATACGCAGTAATTTTTAAAACTATTTAACTTAAACTACTGAAATAAATAACATTTTGGGCATAAAACAGAAGAACTTGTGAAAAATCTTTTCAAAAAGTTTTGATAAAACTGATTCAGAAGCATTCTATCCACCTGTTTTCACATGCATTTTAAATTTTGCTCGTCAAAAAGTGTAAGTAAAAAGGCAGAGTATCCCTGAAATCATTTTTTAAAAGTTTTTCAATTTGGCTGAGGTGTGCAATGAAATAAGGCAAAACAAAACAAAATCCCAAAATACATGAAGAATGTCTCATGACGCTTCTGCTAAAGAGTTGAACATGACAAAAAACGTCAGATCTTTAGGGACGGGTGAGGATGAGGGGACTGTGAAGTCCTTCAAATTAATATGTTAAAAAAAAAAACAGAAAAGCCATATTACCATGATTTTGAGGTTCGTCTGGCATTTGTAATTATGTCTCATCTTAATAGGAAGATAAGATAATTATTTCTTTTTTTTTCTTATTCTTATTTCCTATTTCTCACTCATTTGCGGTGGTGGCAATGAAAACTACTGCCTCTTTCCTTTGGAGTTATTAAGGAATTTTGCAATGCATTTGGCACTGAAAATCTACCTAAAAAAATTACAGTCCCCAAATTATCTTAAATCTTGTAGAAACTTGGGTGTGTTATTTGATTTCAACCTTGATTTTGAAACGCACATCAGCAAGGTGGGTTAAGCTTGCTTTCATCATTTAAGGTTTACTGTAACAATCTTCCATTCACTGAATCCATTATAAATGTTTGACTTTCCTCACATTTTAATTAATGTCATAATTTTCGAACTGGCATTGATTAGAGAATGATTCACAGACAAGATTTTTATTCTGTAAAACATTTTGGAACTTTACAGCAAAACGGTGTTGCAGCTTTTGCCTGAACAACTTGAGTAACTGTGGACTTAATAACTGAAAGACCAGCAAATAAATAAATAAATAAAATGGCTAAATACAGCTCATCTGACCTAATCTAAGTCTTTACATTGGCCACCAGTTTATTACAAAATCAAATTTTAGATTTTACTCATTTCTTTTAAAGCACTTTGAGGCCTGACCCTAGACTGTATCTGGTAATTACTGCTTAATTATTGCCTCTTTTTAAGCCTGTACACAGTCTGACCTCAACAGAGATGAATGTTGGGGGTTAACATGTCAAGATTAAATCCTATGAAGAGCTCAGCCTTTGTTGTACTTCTGGAAAAAACTACTCAATAAAACCAGATTTGCAAAATTAGTTTCTTTGAAAGAACTTTAGCCAACCTACTTTTAATTTTGAAAGCATTATGTAATTGAGGCAAATGCGTCTGTTTGTGAGTATTTATTCTGTGAATATGCAGGTCATAAACTTTATTATCTAAGAAACTTTCAGGTAAAAAATAAAAAATCATCATTTTAAACTGATGTCTCAAGCACAAAGACATAAACCTATTTCTTTTCTTGATTCTGTCTCATACCACATCCTCCTGTCAGGCTTCTACTTGTAATCCTCTTTAAACAGCAGGTTTCTTCAGCGCACACATTTTCACCTGATGTTCCCCTGACCTCTGACCCCTGACCTCATTTCTGCCTTTCAGGGCAACTCGCTGCTCTTCCTGCCGAATGTTCTGAAAGTGTATCTGGAGAATGGGCAGACCAAGGCCTTTAAATTTGAACCAAGTACCACCGTCAAGGTATTATGCAAAGATGTAGTCTACTATATTGTGATTGATTACTATTTATTACTTCCATCTTCATCTGAATGCTGTGAAAAACTGAATTCACTTTACATGCTCAACCCCTTGTTGGTCTAAATATTTTGACTATATTAGTAATGAAAGCTCTATAAATGTGTATTATTGTGATGTATTATTGGACCTATATATGTTGTGTCATGTGTTTCACTCACTTTCTTATTTCTTTTAAATTAGATATCCTGTACATTATCGTTCTAGACTTGCCAACTACACAATTTCCCTGCTTTATTGAGACCTTCTAACCTCAGTTTAGCTCACCTCAGCAGTTATCTTCCCTGATGTTATAAAATCTTGTCTCTCAAGATGCAATTTTCTGTGTGCATCAGGACATTGTGATGACACTGAAGGAAAAGCTTTCTCTGAGCCGTATTGAGCACTTCTCCCTGGTGCTGGAGCAGCAGCACAGCATTTCCAAACTACTGCTGCTGCATGATGAGGAGAGAATACAGCAGGTACACAAAAACCTAATAACAAATATTCTACAAGTCTCCTAGACTGTACATACCCACAAAACAGTTCTGCTCAAGATCTGGTTTAATCTGTGACAGAAATAAGCTTTTACCTGCAGTCAGAAATATACATATAGATGTGCATCTGTGTGTGTTCAGGTGGTGCAGAAGAAAGAGGCCCATGACTACAGATGTCTCTTCCGTGTTTGTTTCATGCCCAAAAGCCTCCAGATGCTGCTGCAGGATGATCCCACTGCCTTTTTGTACCTCTACCTGCAGGTAGATGGATGGATCTCCCACCCACAGACTGTTTGATTTTCATTTTTTTACGCTTTGGGTGTAACAGGTGGATAAATATTGTAATGAGCTGCATTTTTTTAAACTCCCCAGCTACACAAACAGAAAAATAGATTCTCCCAAATCTGAACCTGAATCAAATAAGAAGAAAAGTTTTGTAGCAAGTCCAGTTAGTGCTGCAGCTGAAATATTTCACTGTGATGTAAATGAGCAAACTTAAAGGTCAGCTTGTTTTGATATGCAGTTTTTCTTACTATAGTTGTATTCCTTCCTCATAGTTTTTTTACTTTAATAAGGAAAAGCAACGATTTTGTCACTTAACATGCAAAGTTTGAATTGTAAATACCCCAGAAATACAGGAGTGACAGAAACTCTCTGCTCATTGCTGACTTTATAACTCAACCTTAAAGAGAAAAAACATAACATTTTCCCAACATAAAGTTATTTTTTTAAGTTTAACAAAGTTACCTCAGCTGAAAAGCAAAAAAGTAATTGCTGCAATGATACATACAAGTAATGACCCTGAAATTTGTGGAAAACATGTATCATAAACAATTTCAACAAGTATTATTTAACAAATCTGTGTTTGTTTTTATTATCTCTGCAGTTTTTAACTGTAGGTGTGTGTGTGTGTGTGTCTGTGTGTGTGTGTGTGTGCGCCTGCGTGTGTGTGTTAGGGGGTGAATGATGTGCTGCAGGAGCGTTTTGCAATAGAAATGAGGTGTAACACAGCCTTGCGACTGGCTGCACTGCACATCCAGGAAAGACTGGCAAATTGTGGACAGTCACCAAAGACCAATTTGAAGATCATCACGTGAGCCATATGCACACATTTTATACACACCGCATAGCATACACAACTTGCAGCACTTTCTAAACATGACTATGACATAACATGGCAATAACAATCACATGCCATCTCTGTTATATGGCTGGTAATCTCACCACTGGGAGGGTAAAGAGCCCTTGGACCTTGTTGTCTTTACAATTTGCAGACATTTTCACAAGTCATTTCTGTTCTTTGAGTTGACTGTTAACTGCTACTAGCTGTTTAAATCTTCTGCCAGTGAGTTGCACACATAACATGCCAATTCTTGGCTGCTTGAGAAAAGTGGGATTTATGCTGCCAACTTTTTTGGATGGATGATAAGGAATATTGACTGGAAACTCTGCCAAACAGTATCACAACAGTCTTGGAGCACTAAGCCATCAGAGATCTGTTTTAAGATTTGAAAGTAATTTTGCAGTCTATAAGGAAACAGTGGTTTGGGGTACAGGGGAATACATTCATATGTACTGTTATTTTAACATTCAAAGAAGTTCAAAAACAGTTCAGCTCTCTGGTGCTCACAAACACACCCTCTCAGACAGATTTCTGTGTTAACTACAGGAAGACATGGGGCATAGAGAACTTTGTGTCGTCTACCTTGTTGAGAAACATGCGAGAGAAAGATCTGAGAAAGGCCATCGCCTACCACATGAAGAAGAGCCAATCACAGCATGATCCCAAACAAAAGGGTCTGTCAGTCGATCAGGCGAGGATAAACTACCTGGAGGAGCTGAGTGATCTCAAGTCATTTGTAGGGAAATCCTTCAGTGCCACCATGATGGTAGAGTTAAGACTACTTACTCAAAATAACATTTACATTTTGTTGATATTTCAGTTCAGTTTTCGATTTTTGCTATAATTTATTCTCTTGCTGCTGTTTGTTCAATTACCCCTCCCCTGCCCCCCTAACCTTCAGCTCCAGGACAGAGAGTCAATGGTGACCTTGTTGGTGGGGGCACGATATGGGGTGAGTCAGGTTGTCAACCACAAACTGAGCATCCTGTCCACCCTCACAGAGTTCACCAGCATCACACGCATTGAGCTGCTGCCTGAATCCGACAAGGTCAGCCTGGTCAAAATATACCTGCAGGACATCAAGGTAAGAGCAGGAGTACACAAACACATCACACACCAAACCTACAGGCCAATTACAAAATACTGCAAACCTTACTGAAAGCACTTTTACTTAAAAGAAACTAAACCAGCATTGTCAACACAGCTACAAAGTTGGATTGTCTAAGGTTGTGTAATAATTGCATAATTTCTTAATGGTTTTAGATGCTATTTGTTTGTATTTAGGATTTATTATGGATTTTATGAGACAGTGCTTCTTTACATATTTAATAGAGTTTTGTAATTTTGCATTTTGATGCACCTGCAGTTTGAATACAAGAGATTCATGCACATAGTTAAGTCTGGATGCTACTGAATGAAACAGTTGACTGCCACACCTCTTCAACAGCTTGAGAATGCTGCTGATAGCACTTAACATAACCCAGGTCAATATTTCAACTATGTTTTGAGGGTGATTAGTTACTTTAAAGGTGATTACTTTTAAATTCCTTTCCTGATATGATTACATTAATTTTGTCTTTCTCTGCTTGGTTAGATTTCATCATGAAGAGATATAAAAAAAATTCCATTGATATTAATGATCCTCTTAGATACAACAAATTTACTTGTCTGCAAACAATTTTTTCGCTGCTGAAACTATCACCTTCTTGTCTCCTTTCCCATACAAAGCCCATCACATTGCTATTGGAGTCAGTGGCAGCCAAAGATATGTCCTGCTTAATAGCGGGGTACTGTCGAGTGTTTGTTGACCCCAACCTTAACATCTTTCCCTGGGTAGATGACTTCAAGAAACATAGAGTGTCTGCTGAGGAAGGTACAGTAAAGTACAACCGTTAAAAAGATCTATTCATCCACAAAGTCACGCACCATTATTTTCTAAAGAAATAAATAACTGTTGAGTTATTGTCATGTTGGTGTTTGTTAACAGGTTATGTGTCCAGGTGTGGTAGTGACTCAGACAGTTCCCCAGACTTGGACATGGAGCCACTGGTTGCCCAGGTGTCTCACTATGAGAAGCCCTGCCCTCGCATCAGGTCCTCATCAGACCCAGATGGGAGAAAGAGAAAAGATAGAGACAGAAGAAGAAACAAAGATGGCAGAGACAAAGAAGATAAACCCTGGGGGAATAAAAAGCCAAAGGACGAAAAGGATATTGACACTGAAAAGGAGAACTGTCCGCTAGATAAGAATAGAGAGGGTAAGAATGGAGACACAGAACACAAAGAAGAGTCAGAGAGAGCACAAGATGAGCAGCAAATACAGATTGAAGTAACGAACAATGATTCGGAGAAACAACAGGAAAAAGTGGGACAGAGGGGTAAAATGGGAGGGGGAGAGGAGGTGCAAGCAGCAGAGGAGCAGCCATCTGTATCAGAAGCATCAGATTCTTGTCAGTCTGACTCTCGTGTCCTTACAAGCCCCTCCAGTGACTCCCTAGATGCTTTGGAGGAAGATGACTTAATTTCATGTTCTTCTGCCTTCCACTCCAATGCTCTATCGCATACTCATGCTCATATCCAAGTTCATCCTTATTCCCATAGGCACATTCAGTCCCACCTCCTCGCCCCTCCACCAGCTCATTCCCATCCACTTATCCACCTCACAATGCCTGACAAAGGAGGAGATGGCTGCAGGAGGTCAGGTGATGGAGAAGACCCCCAACTCATTGCGACTGTCTCCCCCACTTCGAGCCTTTACCATGTCCAGAAATGTTCTGGTAACGTTTGCTCTGATGACAGCTCCCTGTGTTTTGCTGAGCTCTCCCGCCTTGTGGATTTTCTGCCAAGCCCTCCAGAGGCCAGTGAGGATGATGACGATGAAGAGGAGGAGTTGAGAATGAGAAGGAAAAAGATGCTGAAAGAAGTGGAAGAGTCAGTGAGAAGAGCAGGAGAAGGAGGGAGCGTGAGTGGGGAGGGTAGCTTTAAAGAACATTCACTATCCCCTTCCGTGTCCTCCCCCTCCTCTCACGTGGACTACGTGTTTAACTTCGACCAAAGTGACTCTCGCTGCTACTACAAAATCTGCTCCAACATCACTCCTGACAGCGCTCGGAGCCTTGCCCAACCCCTGAATCATAATGAGGGAGAAAATTGGGAGGAGGTGCAGGCGGAGCCGACTAAGGCAGATGAACTGGAGACTATCCCCATCCTTCATCCACCACCTGGTTTTGGAGACAGTAGCTCTGATGAGGAGTTCTTTGATGCCAGAGACCGCTTTACCTCACCTGAAGACCCGACCTCAGGGTCCATCCCAAGAGGTGACTTGGTCGTATTTTGGTTGCATTTTCTGTCATTTTAAAGCCCTGCAGAGCGATGGCAGAACAGGCTGTTAAGTCTGCTTTTGCTGCCATCCAGTGGTTAAAATTTTTTTCTCCACAAAAGCAACAAAGCATCCCATTATATAGCAGGCAAGAAGTAGACCACACTTAATGTAAGAGTGATACAGGATGTGGCCCATTGACTGTAGAACCCTTATAGCCCAGTGCAGTAATGCTCCTCTGCAAGAGAAGATTAAGCATTTCATCTGATATACTTAACTGTCCAAAGATATTTATTCTCTCAGTGCTGAGGGCATGAGGTAGCTAAGGGCATATACTCAAGTACTGTGCTTATGTACAACTTAAGATACCTGTGCTCTATTGAGTATTTCGAGTCTTTGCTGCTTTTATACCATGTACACTACATGTCAGAGGAAAATATTGTACCATTTACCTCAATATATTTATTAGATAGATATAAAAGTAGATACTTTTCAGATAAATACAGTGAAAATCAGTGATTGAACCAGTAATTCCTAACCCATTTTTCATCATGTTACAAGAAAGCAGCTTTTGTTTTGGGGCTATATATCAAATGTTTCACATCAAAAAGTTTTTGCAGTTCAACTAAAGTGAGGTTTCTCTTTCAGACAGGCTATAATAATTAGATAATAATAATATTTAATTTAAATAATGGTTCAAGCATGAAGCTTAAATTATGTTATTATTATTTCACACACACAAACAAGAAAAAAAAAATTTAAACAAATTGTGCAAGAGAATTTAGGTTTTTCTTCTTTTTCCCCTATTAATCTTCATGCAACCTTGTCACACTTAAAGAGGTTGGACTCTTAGCCAAGGAATCAATTAATTTCACAACCTAACTTGATATCAGTTAAATGTAGTTGAATCAAACTGCATCACAACCAGCTACAACAGTAAAGTTCTGTCTTTATGTTAATACAACAATATTAATTTTCTACTGATGTATATATAATTACTCATACGTCACATATTTTACCTGCTTTTTTCAAGTTTGGCTGAATCTATTTTACTGTCTTGCAGACATAAGCACAGAGATGAAACTGGACTTTCTCAGCACACTCAGCCTCAGTGACATCAGAGTCTCTGTGCCTGATGTAGACAAAGATGGAAAATCAATAGAAGACAGAAAAGGAGGAGATGAGGAAGGAGGCTGCAAAGAAACTTTGTTCCAGCTCAGAAAAAGATCCCGTAAACGCCGTTCCTTCATGGAAACTGATTACACGTCTATGGTGTCATATCCAGAGCCAGATTCAGAATCAAGGCCAGACCTGGTCTCTAGTAGACTTCATAGGAACCTTTTGGCAGAAGCCAGTGATACACAGATGCTGAGTTCAGATCCTGAGCCTTCTGAGCAAACCCAGAATCCCAGTCTTACTGTTTCCTCCCTCACTCACTCAGAAGGCGAACCAGCTCAGCTTGAGTCAAAACCCATCCTGTCCAAACCATGCTTGCATGGACCTGGCTCTTCTCATGGGTTTGGGCTTCACCAGCAGAGTAGTGACCCACAAGCCCCCTGCAGAACCAGGAAGCAAGAAATGGAGATGGAACCTGATGCAATGGAATCCAAATCAGTCACAGAACTGGTGAAAGCCGCGTCTCCTACTATTACCGTTGTACGCTACCGGGTGGATCCAGACGGAAAGGAGTGTGCTGATCGAAGGGGTGATGGAAAGGAGGAAGGGGAGGGACAGGAGGAGATGGGTGAGAGGAAAGAGGAGGTAGAGAAGGAGGAGACAACAGATGTGTTGGGAAATGGGCCGTTCACTGGTCATATGTTTTTGCAAGAGATCACTCAGCAGGAAGATAAGGAGGCAAAAGAAAATACAGAGGATGTCGTGGGGTCCTCATACAGCTCAAAGAGACCACTCATAGGTGCTGAAAGGCAGACAGAGGCGAACGCAACCCCTACATGTTTGTTAGATGTCAATAAAAAGAGGAGTAATGGCCATCTCTTTGCCCTAGAGCAAAACTCACATGTAGAGGAACTTGTGCTTGAAGGTGTGTGTGATAAGTTAAGTCCTCCCTCATACTCACCACCACCCCCTCCACCCTCATCTCCACTACCTCCAATACCATTTGCTCACAAATCCCAAAGTGACCGTTTGGAGCAGGGAGAAAGGGACAGGGACAACACGGTAACCATATCCCAGATATGTTTTTCTACTTCTGAGGAGATGCCACTTTGCCAGCAAAATAACACAAACGAAGCACAATTACATTTAGAAATGACTACTTGTATTGATGATGTTGAAGCAATTGACGTTGTAAATTTTACTATATCCGCTAGTGATGAGATTACTGACAGCACCAATTCGGACAGTGTTTTCGATGATGATGAGGTGAGCAACTCCTTAAATTCTGGTTCAAATGACAAGAAGAATGACTGGACCATAGCTACAAAGGATAATATTAGTGATATATCATCAACAACAGAGAAAGGTGATTCTGAAATGGCTCTCAAGTCTCATACTAACACTGAAGCTCGGACAAGAATTCATTCAGTTGATGCTGATTATGCTCGTGCCATAAACTCAATCACTGCAAAGCTTGGAGCAGCAACAAGTGTCACATCTCCTACATTTAATTCAGGTACTAGGTTAAAATATGAAGTAGCACATGAAATTGCTTCCTGTTCCAATGAAAACGTAGACCCACCCAGAGGCGATTCGGCCATGCCAGGTACTGAAGCTAAAGAAAGTTTAGCTAGTCCTAGCTTAGCAAAAGCTAAAACAGCCACAATCCATGATCTCTCAAAAGATCCTCCTTCTCCAACCCACTTCTTCTTTCAGACCTGTTCCCCGAGCATTATGGGTCGCTTATCTGCCTCCACACTTAGGGATAAGATTCAAAAGTTGCCGTTTTATTTATCAAGATCACAGGAAACCCTAAACCAAGCTGGGGTAGGTGATGTAGCTCAGAGCCCTATAAAGAATAATAATGAGGATAGTGTTGAGATCACCATCACAGATGTTCATGATGTCACACAGACATTAAACTTTGAATTGGCAGAAACAATAGAATCAGATGATTCAGATACAACAATTACAGGATCAGAGGTGGATGGAGAGTTTTTTGTAGAAACAACCTCACAGAAAAGTTTTCATTCTGTGTCAGAGGTGAATAAAGTAGGTTCTCCGTTGCCTATCCAGACTGAACCCAAATCCCAAAACCAAAGTCAGCTTCTGTACACTGGACCTTTCAAGAACACACCAGGCCCAGTAACAGAGCCTCCAGCCTCCACAGTGAACAATTTCCAAAGAGACACCTCAGATGTAAATATGGACACTCCTGGCCCCTTAAAAGATTCCCTGCCTTCTATTCCTCCTCCCATAGTGATGACAACACAGAGTCTAAATGGGCCAGGACTCCCTTTTTATAGTCAGTCACAGAAAGTAAGACGGGCCAGTAGCGACAGGCCTTTGATGGGTCTTTGTAGGCCTTCAGGGCAGAATTCAGATTCATCAAAAACCCTTTCTTCAGGCTGCAGGGTGTTTACCATTTGTGAGGATTCATCCCAGACAAAGACACCAGCCGAAGTAGGGACTACCCCACCCCTGAAGTCTGAGTTTGGCTGCAGTTCGGTGCTAGCATCTGGATGTGAGTCAGTTATGGAGGGCATGCAGATTCCACTGGATGCATGTGGTTGCCCAACAGTCTATACCAACTGTTTCAGCGGTGGGGACAGCTTTGATGAGGAGCTGACAGTCTATGAGTTCTCGTGCCGCACACAGAGCAGTGATGTGACGAAGACTTCCGGAGCAACTCTTCCCCTAATGACCTCTCCACCCATTTCCTCCTTTCTCTCCACCTCCTCCACCCACTCTCCCTCCTTCCCACGCTCTAATCTCTTCTCCTCTACCTCTGAGCTCAGCCCTCTCCTCTCACCACTGTCTGATGCTGCTGACGGTTACCTGTCTCAAACGCACAAGGACACTATTAGTCGGTTAGGTCAGCAGTGCTACCCAGAACCCCCAACAGGTTTTCAAGTACTTCGGGTAGACGTGGACCAGCTCCTTTCCATTCTAGAAAGTAGTGGTGCCGACCGATCATTGTCAGGCCACGGAGGTCGCCACCCAAGAGACACCTGCCCTGCCCACTTTACAGAAAACAAGCGGGTGCTCCAGATAGAAGCAAGGCGGCTGATGTCAGGTTGCCAGAGGGTGGTAGGCATTGGACAGAGTCCAGAGGAAATGCTTCACTCCCTGGCTGACAGTTTCCGGACCCTGGTGGAGTTGGCTGGCATATGCCTCTGGTTCTCTGGTTGTGACAGATGTGACCGGAGGAATGCTGAGGCAGTTGCAGGTCTGGCGGATGTGGCCCGCTCATTCAGGGACTTCTGTCTGGCAGCAGAACGAGCCTGCAGCAAGCGCAGCTGCCAGGACCTCAGTACCAAACTGTTAGCCAAACAGTGCACTGCACTCACAGCCTCTGTCTTCTGCCTCACTCAGCTGTTCCGCACCCTCACTGCACTATGAGTGCACAACAACCTCTGAAGTCTTCGAAATTACCTTCAAGCAACCTGTGGTGTGTAACCTTTGATACATGAGGTCACCAGTGAGTCCACATCTGCTGCAAATGTGGGTAGTCTGTGATCCAGGCATGTTTAGGATGGACAGTAGAATGTGAGATGGGGTTACCTCAGAAACACGCTAGTGTCACTGTTGTCCATGACAGCTCAAATGATCACGACAAACTCATCAAAGAGTAGGTTTGCAATCTTTGAGTTGCATTTGGTTACCGCTGTGCATGTACTGGAGTCCACAAACTAAACAGTAAGCCAACAACCAGACTGTACAGTGGTGCAAGCTGCAAAAGCAGAACTTGCTTGCATCCCAGTATTGAAAAACTGCTGTACTTGAATGTATTCTATTTTATCTATTTATTCATTTATTTATGTAATGACTTACTGCAGTGAACAAGTAAAGAATGTATAGGCAAGAAAGAAAGACATTTGGAAATGTTTACAGGCCAAGCTTTAGACAGAGGACTTGTAGTGTATGAGGGTAGTGAGCCTTTTACACACAGAAGCACACAACCTCAATTACACAAAAGTGAATCAGTATTTGATTCTGTTTGTACGCAGGCCTTTTGTTCGACTGACTGACCATTTGAAGATAAGAAACACTGCAATTAACTAATGATGATATATATTTGTATTGGCCAGACTGTCAGTGAGAACTTCCTTGAATGTTACTGTTTACAAAACCAAAAACTAGAGCGAGAAATGATTTCATCAGTTCATAGAAATCAAGCCTGAATCTGTTTGCCATTTTATAAAACTAGTAGCAGAATGCTAATGTATGCGCATAATGTGACTTTATGAAACAGTTTGGATGAGGTACTGACCCTTGCACATTCAATTTGTGGTCATTTTGCACATATGTTTGGTATGATTTATTTAAATATAATACATTTGCTAGCTTTTCTCTCATTTATTTGTTACCACTGTTTTTCTTCACATTAAGTTGAAACACAACCTTTTGGTGATGTGGCTGTCGATCACCAGTCTTTTCCATGTACGAAGTAATTTTTTGTATTTAATACTTACAGTCTATTGAGAGCAGGGACCTCCATGGGAGTCTTGGGGACACTTCTCAGTAGATATTTATGGTATGTTATATAGTTGAATGAGAACTATGAAAATCTTAAGTTTCCAGCAATCTACAAGCTTTATAAGATCATAAACACCTCTATCTGAGTTTTTGGGACAGTCAGGAAAGACTTAGACTACCATGTCTCTCACACTAAGTGCATTATTACTACAGATCTCCCAGTATGACCAAAAGTAGTGGTAAACCAGAGACTGGTTATGGGAACAGATATCCCAAGCAGTGCAGGATTACACTTAAGTGGCACTGTTTGCTATCTGTAACTGTAAATACTTGTTCAGCCTCTGTCAAACTGTCACAATCATTGGTTGACAGCCTGCTGTTGGAGTTCTTTGAACTCAACACATTCACCACAAAATCATGTACAACACTAATGTACGTGAAGCTTATTGTTGTGGATAAGCTCTCATATGTCATTTTCACTTGGAATGTTTTTACAACAAAAAGGACTGATGCACACTGGACCTGCATGTGCACTGGAGAAATTAAAGTTATCAGATATTATTTCACCATCAGTACTGGGAACACAATTTATTGCAAACAGTGTTTCTATAGATTTATAATGGCAATTTAAACACTTTTTGTTAACTTGTTCAATTTTGTTCCCTGAGGTTGCAGCAGAATATAATTTCTTGCATTTTATTTCCAATTTGCAGCAGAGAACAACTAAATAACCTTACCTTGATCTCCATGAGAAAATTGCCCCAAAAAAAACTCAAAAAAATGGAAAGACTTATTTCAAGATCGTTTTCTGTGCTCTCAAAGCATGCTGTAATAAGCCATAAAAATGCATTGTTGTGTCATCAGGGATTTCATCCACGATTGACCAAATGATGATGTCTGCTCTTGCTTTGTAATGCTCAACTCCCACCATTAAATACAATGTCAAGATTTTCTTTTTCGATTTCTTCTTTGCTATTCACTACCTTCTTTGCTCTGTCAGCATAACAGCTATTTAGAGTGGTTCATTTACAATACCCTTTATATTTCCTACAGTAGCACTGAAAGAATGTCTTTGGTCTCCAGACAGCACTGTGGGGAAATAATGTTATGTATCATGAATTTAAAAAAGTGTTATTGCTAAACCAGAAACAGATGAAAACCCCAAATATGAATGACTATGTATACACCTAAACTTTTTTTTTTCATTTACACAACTCTTATAACAATATCAAAGAAAAAACAGAATGATTAGTACAGCATTCTGTTTTAGGGGATAGCAACCTACAATTTTTTTTAGACATTCCAAATCGAGCAAAACCAGACTAATTTTTCTTTCTACCATATTTCTACCATATAAATTTGTTAATTTAAATATGTAGTGTTTTTCTAGTATAATGGTATAAAAGACATACATAGCATGCAATTTTGAACCTGAGCCATTAAAACAAGCCTCTCACAAAGGGAAAAACCTATTGAAAACGGTGTGTATGAGGGCACTGCCAAACATTAATACATCCATCACTTCACATTTTCCCAGCTGTAATGAGACTCCATTTAATGCATATTTCCTTCTGTACTCTTGGAATACGTTTAAGAAACAGTATAAAGTCAATATTTTCTTGATTTGCATCAAATCTTTTTACCACTAGAGTGCGGAAACATTCAAAAACAAACAGCAATGACACTTAAGATACAAGTTAATAACGAAATGCAGGAACTTTGTTCGAAAAAAAAGTAATCTGAAAACTTTATCTATAGATTAAAAAGTATATTTCTTTATGAGTTGGAATAGAGTAGGTTTATAGGAATTAAGTTGCAAGAAATGCAAATACTAAATAACAGTAG
>JAQMCX010000043.1:23945332-23960110 GCA_029814765.1 Acanthurus leucopareius | reverse complement strand
CCTCTTTTCCCATATTTGGTTTTTCGTCGTTTAGGCGGGCTCTTGGCGGAGTCACGCGCAGGCTAATGGCGGCGCCCGAGGCTTCACTTTTGCTACGGCAGAAACCAATGGGTGACCCCACGGAGGGTTTGTCCAGTGTTTTATACAGTCAATGTTATAGACTTACACACAAGTTTTTTACTCCTCTACTCGACCCATGTGACAATCAACTACTGAGAGATTCTGTTTTTAAATCCTGAACTGAGAAACAGCGACATCTCGAGTCCTATTTGTTCTCTTTCGGGTGCTAACTTGTGTATAAATCCTAGAGCCAGATAACATACTATTATCCTTTTCTTAGGCGTTTTTATTTTAATATAAACTGCCAACTTGTTGAATATCAAACCAAGTAGCCACCAGTCTTTCATCAGTTAATTGAATACTTAATGAAAATGTTGCTTTTGCAGTATTTCTAATACTCTGGAGAAAGACTGAGTTTTTTTCCCTTCTTAATATAGACATTTTTTCTCATCACCCACTTTAATACAACACATACCAACTTATGAAAAAAATTGCATTTTTTAATAGATAATATTTTGTGTAGGCAAACACATGACAAACAGCTAAAAAATTGTAACTGAAATTTACAGCATATCCTTAACCAGAATTTATCCATCCATCTAAGCTCTTTATGATGAGCAAGCTGATGGAGAATCTGGTCAAAGATCAGCTGTAGGAATGAGGAGGTCAAGAGACAACAGATGTCTTACGCAGAAGCATTTATTGTAGAACTTGACGCCAGGGAGACCAGTAATAGCAACATCAACAGGTGATTATGAGTATTTCCACCACCGATCTGAGGCTTTCCTGTGTGTAAGGTGTATTTAAGTCTTTGTGTTCTCACATGTTACCAGTCCTAAACTACATGTCAAAATAAGGTCAAGCTGTACACCTTCAGGATCTTGTTGGGTTATTGGGTCTTATTGGGTCCTTAAACATTCATACCCTCTGCCTTGGTTGTTATGGCAAGGGCAGATGGGGAGAATCTGCACAAATAACAGTAAGACACAACATTGATTATAACAAAAGGACTGTGTGACCCAGGCATCAACTTTGCTCGACATCAGTGCAAAGAAGTATAGCGGCAGACAGAGAGGTGACAAGGCCCAGTGGGTTGGAGAAATTCTTTCACAAAGCCAAACAACATTTTTTCTAATGAGACTAGTTACAATATCTTTAACTTCTGCTGTTTACCTTGAGCTTAAGGAAACTTTTTTTTAGTAGTTTTTTTAATAGACATGTAGATTACTGTTTAAAGCACTTGGATAAATCCAAAAACAGCCTACTCTGACTTTACTATCAGAGGTCCAGATGTGTGGAAAATGTGTTATATGTGTGTTTCAAGTACTCTTTCAATGCCAGCATGCATTATTTTTTTTAATATATAATTTCCAGGTCATTTCCCAGCTGATGGTCTTCATGATCAGTACCATCAGCATGATATTCTGTGGTCACTTGGGGAAAACAGAACTAGCAGCAGTATCGTTAGCAGCTGCGGTGAGGAGATATGCTTTAAAGCCCATTTTGTTTTTATTGGCTTCCCAGCCTTTGCTGTTATCGCCTTCCCTTTGAATTTTGTATTGACTGGTAATGTTTTTGTCCATGACAGGTGGTTAATGTGACCGGTATTTCTGTTGGCACTGGTTTGTCAGCAGTTTGTGATACCCTCATATCTCAGGTAATATTCTCACCACAGGTTCTTTTTCTTCGTGAAAGCAGCTCATCAGTGAGCATTTGTATCAAGTTTGTTTTCATGGCCTTTTCACACCTTTGCTTAGGAGTGTGATCAGTGTTTTCTAACACCACCTGTATATCTGCCGGTTTCATGCAGACGTATGGGAGCGGTAATGTGAAACGTGTTGGTGTAATTCTCCAGAGGGGGATTCTCATTCTGCTGTTGGCCTGTTTCCCCTGTTGGGCAATCCTCATCAACACTGAGCAACTCCTACTAGCTGTAAAACAGAGCCCAGAGGTTGCCAGGTCAGTGCTAATGGTGTGGTGTTTTTGTATGGCTGTTAAGTCTCTATAGGAGTGAGGTGTAGGATGGAGTTTGTAGCCCTTTTTATAGAGCTTTTTTCATTGAGTGGGGGGGGCAGCAAGGAAGGTAATAGCAGTGGTGTATCAGTGTCTGTAATATCTTGACAACATGTTAAAAGTACATCCCACTAGCGGGAGATTTAAATCAACTAGCAGCTGTCAGCAGCTAATTTAAATTAGAAGATGAAGAGCAGCTGAAATTGTCCGTAAATAATGAGGTCTGCTTACAATCAGCCTTTATAAAACAGGCACAGCAAATGATTATCATCAAGTTATGCAGTTTTTTGGGGGTTTTTTTGATGTATGTTGCAGCAGTATTGTGTGGTATCTTTGTAAAAGGAGTTTGTGTATGCATGGCTGACAGGTGGATCAGAAACAGCTATTTTATGACTGACAGTTGCTCTAATCACTGTTGGTGATGTTAACCTACCATGCTTAAACCTGAGCTCACGTTGATACCTCATGTAGCAACATAATTCAAGCTATATTTTTTTCACATATACATTGTTTGTTTGACTCTTTTCATGAAGTCTCTCTCAGTTGTATGTCAAGATCTTCATGCCTGCTTTGCCGGTGAGTTTGGTGCTCTTTATTTTTAGTTACAATCATGTGCATTAATGTTAAAGACAGTTCAAATTAAGACAGTAAAATAATCTATGTCCATGTCAAGGTGGTAAAAGCCTGATGAAAAAAGTGTGAACAGTTCCATAAGTTGGAGGGTATTTAGGTGACTGCAGGGCAGGAAAGAGTGGCTGGAAGTCAGAGTAAGAAAAGAGAAAATGTTTCTGGCCATCCAGTGGACAACTCAAGTATGGCAGGTCTGGGAAGTTAAAGTAAATTACACAGCCTGGAAGGAGTGAGCAGTGGATGGAGACAGGGATACACAGCAGTGCACAGGCCTGGGAATGAGAGACATTGTGAAAGTACATTTATATTACAGTGCTGTTATTATGAACTTACATTTGAAAGAAGATCAAATTAGCAACCATTTTTAGATAACCAAATGGGAATATCTGTTTTTGGTTAATCCTGTGAATTAGATATGACAAATCAAGGTATTTTAATACACTGCGGATCAAAGCTTTTACATTCAGTATTGCTAGAAGGCAGTGCTGCTCAATGATTTGCAGCGTCGCTCACAATGTCCTGATACAATAAGAGATATTTGAAGAGCAGCTTTTTCAGAAGAAACATACATTTTTTCTCTTACAGAATATATTGTCATATATATTATTGCTGTATATCAGCTGACAGATTTACATTTTCATTCATTTTATACCTTCTTGATATTTCATCACATTAAATAGCACACGACAGTATTATATGTACATATACTTAAAAACAAGTTAAAGATAAGTTGTGGTGATAGAAGTCATTGTAGCATGTATGATTATGTCTAGTTAACAATGATAAATGCCTAATATGCAATTAGCCTTATTAGTAAATCACTGTGTTTTAATACATATGGCCTGTAAGATTGTGAGCAATAGAAATAAGTGTCCACCTTCTATTCTTGTTGGAAGCTTGATGGTACTTGTTCCAGAAATGGAGCTTTAATGTGTTGCCCTGTTTAGCCACAAATATCCCCATACAAAAAATGTGCTCAGCTCTGTCTATATGAACTGTCACACCTTTAGTTTTGGAGCTAAACCCAAACTACTCCCAGACAGGGCAGACACATTTTCTTCTTTACTAGCTCTCTCAAGTTACACCAATCACTCCCAGTGGCCATCTCTCTCAGATCAGTTCTCTGTTTTTCAGTTAAGACTGACCCCTGGTGGTTCATGCTGTGCACCTAGTGTTATCACATTGTCATGATACAGCATCTTCCTATCAGTTAAATGGAAGGAGTATCTGTATTTTTGAAAGTATCGAAAATCATACCTATGGTGTTTTTTGGTACCCAAGTATGCCATGATGTCTTGATAGTGCTCAAGCCTACTCTCAAGCTCAAATTTACTCCTTTGGTGTATCAAATAACCCTTGAAGTTTTATTTGTATCTGTATTTCTTCTGCAGGCAGCTTTTATGTATCAGCTACAAGGAAAGTATCTTCAAAATCAGGTATAGGGCTGCTGTTCTAAAACTGAATTATGGCTGAAGTGGTTATTAAAATATCAACTGTTAAACCAAAATTAAGTTGTGTTGTGGTTTACAGGGAATTATATGGCCACAGGTCATAACTGGAGGATTTGGAAATGTCCTTAATACATTCATCAACTACTACTTCCTTTATCATCTGCAGTTGGGATTGGTGTGAGTCTTTTGTTGTTTTTGTTTTTGTTTTTTGGTTCATAATTTTGTGGCAGGAATGTATTGTTGGTTGATCATTAACAGAGATTTAGGTCTCACACAAGCATTATGAGTGTATTTTAACTTATAAATTAACAGCCGTAATAAAAAAGAAAAGTATCATTTTGGTCATTTAACTTTATCCATTCAACACTTGGATAGAGATTGAAATATCTGCTAGTTTTGGGATTGCTACGGTTTAAAACTCAAAAATTGCCTGATTCCTTCATAGCACTATGAATTAGTAACAATAGTAACAATAGAAAACATATAGAAGCATGTTTTACTGCAATATTGATCAATAACTATCAGCAAAATGTGGCTATTTCTGAACAAATTAGTCATTTCAATTCTTATTTTTCTACTCTCACTTTGAAACCTGCTGATTCTCCATGATACTACTAAAGTGGATCTGCTACAGCAAACGTTATCTCACAGTATGTGCTAGCTTTGTTCCTATTCTTTTACATCTGCTGGAGGGGTCTGCACAAGGCCACATGGGGAGGTGAGTCCTTTCCTCAGTTTTATAGAGATTTGGAACACAACACACGTTTGTTATGCTTGATTTTTAGACTCCAGATTCCAGTTTTTCATTTTTCGTACATTTTAACCATGCACCTCTGACCCACAGGTTGGTCAGTGGACTGTCTGCAGGAGTGGGGTCCCTTTGTCAAACTGGCCATTCCCAGCATGCTCATGATTTGTCTGTCATGGTGGATGTTTGAAATAGGAGGATTCCTGGCCGGTCTGATAAGTGAGGTTGAGTTGGGAGCTCAGTCCATTGCATACCAGCTGTGCATTATAGCTTACATGGTAATTCAACTTGTTCTCAAGATTCTTCTGTTTGGTTATTTCCCACATGAAAGGATCATGAAATGCAGCACCTAACACCCTTTTTTTATGAAAAGCCAAATGTAAAAAAAAAATTGCTTATGTCAAAAATGGGCGTGGTTTAATTAAAGTGAGTTGGAGAGAAGATAGATGCTGCTAAGATAACTTTCTCTCTGTTTAGGGTCCTTGTGCCTTGCTAAGTTTACTGACTACTGAATTTTGCTTCATATTTATCATATGCTCATCTGCTCTTATGTTCATCTTTAGCTCATCTGTCATTCCTTTCATCTAAATTTCAGGAATAAAGCATACAAATATAATCTCTAAACATTTCTGTAATATATATTTTAGATATTTTTTTTAATATCTTGCTAAAATAGTGTTTTAACTCAGCAATAATCTGCATCACAGAATAATTTTATTTAACAGTTCCCACTGGGATTCTCTGCTGCTGCCAGTGTTCGAGTTGGGAATGCTCTTGGTGCAGGAAACATAGAGCAGGCAAAGCTGTCATGCAAAGTCTCCATCGTTTGTGCATGTAAGATACAATGCAGCACGTGTGCAGGAGCCTTATTGGCGCACATATTTCACTTAGTTTTAGCAGTTAAGTACCAATTAGTATGTAGTATGACAAATATTTCTAACAGTTTTTACAAAGTGTCATAACAATACAAAAAACCCTTTAATGCTTTAAACACAGATATAAACTACTTGAAAACTGAAAAAGATATCTGATAAAATTTAACTCTGTTATTAACGACAGGTCATGTTTTTGTGTCCCAACACAGTCATTGTTGCATGTGTTGTTGGTGGCGGTATCAGCACCTCCAGAAATGTCATTGGATATATTTTCACTTCAGACCAGTAAGTTGAGCTTTGACTGGAACAAACAAGCAAGTTCAGCATCATTATTTTCCCCATAAAATCTGATGCAGTTTCATTACCTGACTAAGAGCATAGTTCAATCTATGCTGATTAAACAAAAAACTATAAAGGGGAAGACAGTGTATGCATTTTAAGTTTCAGCAGTTTCTTAGTGTCTCCATCCTAATAATCAGTTGGACTTTGTTAATTTACATGCTGTTCCCTCACTGAAAACCTTAAAATATGTTTTTCCTGTCTTTAAATCATACATTTCTGTTGTGACTGTCAGAATATGTTTTTTTTATCTCACAAGAGTCTCATTTTGTATCTCACTTAGAGACATTATCAAAAGATTTGCTGATGTCATGCTCCTGTTCGGTTTTATGCATGTTGGTGATGCCACTGCGGTGAGAAAAAATGCATAATTAACTCATTCAAGCATGTAATTCATAAAAAATTTTATACATATAGAGGTCAAATGTGATGTGACTAAATGGGCTCTGACATTATCAGGGTGTTGCTGCAGGCGCTCTCAGAGGAGCAGGAAAACAGTTGATTGGTGCTCTGTGTAATCTGGTGGGACTCTATTTCATCGGCTTCCCCATCGGTGTGTCTCTGATGTTTGCTGCAAACATGGGGATTATAGGTAAATCCAAACTGCTTACCTGTGTTACCATGTCTTATGCCTCCACAAAAGTAAGTTAAACTCTGATTCATTTTTGTGCAGGACTGTGGACAGGACTTACCATTTGTATGTCACTGCAGGCAACTGTTTTTATCACAATTTTGTGCAAACTTGATTGGAAAAAGGCTACTGAGGAGGTGGGTAACTACATCACTTTGTCTTAAGATGTATCTGAAACTGAAATACACTATCACCAACTGTTCTGGATGTCCCTGATCAGGCCCTTGTGAGAGCAGGAGTCCAAATCACAGAACAAAACAACATGGTTGAACTACAACACACAGGTGAGTTCAGGCACAGCTTTCACTATCCATTCTCTCTGTAATTACATGGCAGTTTTGTTTTGGACATTATGTGTTTCTTCTCAAACTCTGTGTGTCTTAAACCTCTAGATTTGGATCTGAACCAGTCTGAGGTCAGTTGTGTCAGTGCTGAGGAGGACGACACAGAACTGTTGGTGCATGATTCAGACCCCAGTTCACTACTGTCCAACACCAATACAGTGGGCGGTGTTCTGTCAGTTAAGCAGTTGGTTTTACGACGTGGCCTGACTCTGCTAATTATGATCTTAATCCTTATTGCTGGAATTGTATTGTAACTAATTTGTCTAAAAAATTTGATCAATACCTTTTAAAAAAATTTCTATTGATATATTTTTTTTAAATTATTACAGATATTGCAATACTATCACAAATTCTCCAGGCACAATAATTGTGTAGTGATATGAGCAGTGTTAAGTTGTTCTGTGAAGCCATCTGAAGTCAGCCAAAGTGATCAACGCATCAACAGCAGATCCCATCAGAAAAGTAAAAAGAACACAGCAACATTCATGGGCCAAATATAAGCACATGACAAACATATAATGCAAAGAATGACATCTTTGACCAAATAGAGGAAGCCATTGCCATAAACAAAGCCAAAGGTCAGTTTGTTTCTTTGTCTTCCTTGTATGCCGTCATTGGTTCAAGTCCATTGTGTGAGCATGATTATTTTTCTGTCGTGACTGTTGAACATTAGTCCTCATGTGCAAGAATGCGAGACAGACTCTGAAGTGTCACGTAAGAAGTACTCAAGACAGGTTATGTATTACGAGTATAATTAGTATTTTCTAGAAGGGTTGTCATTTGGACTATGGACTTGGTTTGTTCAAGCAACAAAAATGTCTCATGTTGAAAATATCGTTTTAAGTGCTCAAAAGGCTGTCTGTTTTTTACCTTGTAATAAAAGTATTCTTTGCATGTCTGTTTAATTTTACAATATTTTTAACCACCTTTAAAATTCAAAGAACGGGTGAAAATGTTTGTCACTTTTAGAGCCATAGCTACAAAACATTTAACAGCTTTATTTTCATTAAAGTACCAATTACTAAAGTAGCCTAAAGCAAATGTTCTTTCGTTAAATTGCAAGCATGTTTTCACCCAAATATTTTACAGATGTTTCGATTGTCTAAGCTCTGTATTTTAATAATCACATAACTGCTGTGTGTGTGTGTCACAGAGAGAGGAAAAGAGAAATTATGTTTATTGACTTTCTTTCTGCATTTTGACTTATTATGTTCACACTACAGATGTAAAAAGCAGCTGATCTAACTGATAAAGGCCTAAGTGAACCCTGAAATATAGCCCAGGTTAAAGCTTCCATGATCAATTTTGTCAAGCCTTTTGAAACTGGTTATTTTTTAAAAAAATATCATCTGTTTTAACTGTTCATCTCCATCAGCCTAAAAATTTGTATGGTTGTGTTAGCAGTATTCACAAAAATAATATTGATATCTGAAGTCTAAGGCGTGTTGTATGACTCACACCTCCTGTAGTACACACACAGGGCATTATCCAGATGGCCCGTTTCAGTTATATGCTTTACTGGATTTTAATGAGTTACACATAAATGTTTACATCACTTTAATAAAATGGAATATAATGCACCTTATTAATGCCAGAGGGGAAATTCAGATGATGTTAATGTCAATGTGAATGTTGATGTTGTATTTGGTAAAGGCTGGAGCTAATTTTAATTAGGCCTGATTTAATACTGCTGGAAAGCCTAACTTTTAATATTTGTCTGCTTATATTAAAATCAAAAACTAGTCTACTAAGGAACAAGTAACTGCATCCATTAAGTAAGGGGAGAAAAAAAGTTCAGCCTGCTCTGCCTATTTGTCTTTAAAAAGTAGTGAAGTACTGTAAACGTATCATTAGTATTAAGTGAAATGCAGAAGTAGACCCACCACTGGCAATATTTCACTTTATTATGTAATGACGTAAAGCTTAATGTACGAATGCATTGTACCGTGGACAGTTTGTTTACAGATTGTCTAAGTCTTAAGTAAACCAAACCTGATTATGTGCACTTGAATGCATCAGTAAATCTACCCAATGGCAGCGGAGCCCAAACTTCTGCACGAGGCGGTTGGCTTCAGGGACACCGTGGGGAGCACGTGCGCAACCCCTCCTCTGACTTTGTCCGTACGGGTCAAAACATTGTACCATCTTATTTCACTGCTGCCACTTAACAGACATCAGTCTGAGGAGATTACATGTCGCTGTGCCATGGCCGCTTCTGGAAAAACATCACACGCAGAGGCAATGAAAGAAGATTTAAAAGCAGCGGAGGCGGCTTCTCCTGTTCAGGGATCCGGCGACGGCTGTGGCTCCTGCCCGGGGATCGTGGGGCGCCTCATCCCGCCGGTCTACCGGAATGAGCTCGTTCAGCTTTTCACACTAGCGGGACCGGTGGTAAGACGAAGGCGTCTAACCCTAACTTGTTTATTATTATTCCTATGTATTTCTCTGTGCAAACTTTTAACTAAAATGCGTTTAAAAGAGTTTCTCCGTCTCTCTGTAAGCCCTTACGTCATAATACAAGTGTAGTTGTAGTACGGCTTGTGTCATAAAAAGACCGGAGCGCACCGAAACGGCGCTCCGGTACTGTATTTATTATTTAAGAGCATTTGCATTTCATAAAATCCGTTTTACATAAATTCACTTGTTTTAGGCGCTTAAAGGATAAACCATCTCTAAAGCGTAATGGAAAAAAAGTAGATAAGACTAAGTAAATATAATGACATTCTAGGTGATGATTGTTGATTTTACGTGATTGATTCCCAGCTTATACGTAAGCATTACAATGAAAACATTCCTCTTGTCGGTGGCTTGTGAGGACAAAGTGATATGTTTTCTGCAGTCTATGTTTAATGGGGAAAATGAAAAGGCTGCAGAACATTCATCATTCACTCTTCCTCACTCTTGTTCCTCACCCTTGTGGTTAATTTGGAAAGAAAGACCCACGAAAAGCCAGCTGGTTAAACTTGGCAAGCTTGTGCTGTATCCACAATGCCCCACGGGAAAACCAAGCTTGCTTAAACACTTAATCATACCATAATCTATATAATGCGCTTGATCCCTCTTGCACTGCAACTTTTCATTATTTTAATGTAATTCCTATGCTCATTTCAGTTAGGTAAATAATCATTCAGAACGCGCACTGCCGTTGTGCATTTGTCTCTTGACATTGTTTATTTCTGGCGTGACTTTCGGCTACATGTGGTTGAACTTATGGTGTAATTTCTTCATGTGAATCAGTATGATAATCAGAATGACTGCTTATTTTACGGAGAGACTGTGAGAATTCAGATGCCAGAGTCGGACAATGGACTGATGAACCAGAGAAAACAGTTGCGTCAATCAATCAATTTTGTTGACAGAGTAGGACAAAAGTGTTCACCGTCTATGAGGAAAAGGCAGATATCAAGGAGGGACTGGGACCATCTGCTCTGTCTTTTTAAAGGGAAAGCTTGGATTGTGTTCTTGTTATTAATTAACCAAGCAAAACAGGACATTTTTCATCTTTTTGATGTTATGACTTAGTAATGATATCACTATGGATGTCAGCCCTGTGCAGTTCTGCTGTTGTGCACAAGATTGAAGCATAGTATTAAAAACAATGGAAAAATGCAGATGTATATCAGACCTGGCTTCTCTTTTACACTTGCCTTGTTTTTTTCTTTTTTTCACCTCTGTCTGTTTGCCTGACTCCCAGCATACAAACCTTTTTGCTTAATTAGACACCCTTAACTATTACTCTGCCTGGAGTATGCTTTGTGAGTCTACCACTGTTGAGTGTGATAGTTATTGTTAACAGAGACAAAATTACATGCAGAAGGAGAGTTTTAAGTCAGAGCAAGGGTTTAAGCAAGGTCAAGAGTGTGACCATGCTCATTGTAAAACCAGACACGTTTGACAAAACTAAACAAATGAGTGATATTTAAAGAGTTAGTTGTAGATGATTTGTCAAGAATATAAATCTTGTTCAGCAGAGACCTTGTGTTACGCAGCCCAAACACTGCTGAAGTGAAATGTTTGACTGAGACTACAGACGTCATGGAAATCAAAGTCAAATTGTTTGAAATAATATCAGGCAGACAGTGTTGGACAAGTTTTGATGGTCTGTTGTTAATTATAGCAGGGAAAAGATGTGTACGAAGAGGACCAGGCTCAGATAGATAAGTACTGGACCAGAAGAGCACAACCATAATTTAATACCTGATCACTAAAGGCAGCTAAACAATGGCTGAAAAGGCCACATCATGGATGAGGCTGGATGTTAGTGCCTTCACTTCCTTGACCATTCAATAAAGTTACACCTTTTTTTTCAAGACATCCTTCATATGATTCAAGGTTGTTAATTAAACCATGGCCTGTAAATGCATGTAAATTCATTAACCAGCGGTGCAGACTGAAGCCCTCTAAGCCCTTACCTCCCGCTGGAATTTGCCCTGTCAGGATACAGTTTTTATCCAGACTCTTTTAGACAGACTCAGTCTAAAAACCCTAATTGTTAATATCTTCTCCCACTTTACTTGCAGCTATCTTGCAATCAACTGCATGTCTTTCTTCTGTATGTCTTTGTTGATATTTTATTTGTCATTTTAAATACATATCATTTAGAATCATTCTGAAGATCCCCAGTAGCACAACAACACATTCCCTTGCTTGTTTGTTATATTTCATTTAGTCCTCACTCACTGTTTTTGAAATTTTTGATCGTAGCCCATGTTTTTATTATTATTCTGCGAATGTGTCCTGCATTTATTAAAACAAAAATTGAATAAAGGGTATTATGTTTGTACTCCAGATCATTTCCCAGTCGATGATCTTCATGATCAGTTTCGTCAGCACAGTGTTCTGTGGTCACCTGGGAAAAACTGAACTTGCAGGAGTATCATTATCAATTGCGGTAAGGAGACTTATGAAGTTCTGTCTGTTTGTCTAACTATTGTTTTAACTCATACCCCAGCCTGTTAGTATGGACATTTAATTATTTGTCTTTTAAAATTTACAGTATGTTTTGCCCTAAGTAAAGATTTTGTTCTTGTTTTTGTTGCAGGTGGTTAATGTCACGGGTGTTTCCATTGGCACTGGTTTGTCGTTAACTTGTGATACACTCATATCTCAGGTGTCCACATAAGATGTTTTTTTCACTTTATTTATCTAACCAAGAAAAACACAACCACTTCTGCTGTGTTCCCAGGTCGTCCTGGGGTCCTCTTTAAAACAACTTCACAATGAGCTTTTGTATCAAGTTAGTTTTCTTTGATTAGTCATACCCGGGTTTTTTGTGTGATTAGTATTTTCTAACTGTGCTTCTTTATTTGTCTACCTGTTTTCATGCAGACATATGGGAGCGGTAACATGAAACGTGTGGGTGTGATTCTCCAGAGGGGGATTCTCATTCTGCTGTTGGCCTGCTTCCCCTGTTGGGCAATCCTCATCAACACTGAAGCCCTTCTACTAGCTGTAAAACAGAGCCCAGAGGTGGCCAGGTCAGCCAATATCAACAGAAAGACACTTTCCATAAGTCTGTAACTGAGTGTCATTAGCAAGATACATCCAGTTTAATACATCTAATGTATGCACAATCATATGTTTCAACTGTGCATATTTGTTTGTTGTGTCTCTGCGTGAAGTCTCACCCAGCTGTATGTGAAGATCTTCATGCCTGCTCTGCCGGTGAGTTGTTTGCATTCTACAGTCTGTGTATTAAGATAATTATATAATACATAGAGATATCAAAGACGTTTTCTAATTTTAATTGATCTTGCATGTTTTTATCTGTGTACTTTATCCTAAAGTGAATCTATTTCCTTCTTTAGGCTGCTTTTATGTACCAGTTGCAAGGAAGGTATCTTCAAAATCAGGTACAATAATTCCAACACACTGATGTCAAAAAATTTTGGCTGGATCATAACTGATAAAATTAATATTAATGTTAAGTTTTTCTTGGCTTGCAGCGAATTATATGGCCTCAAGTTATAACTGGAGCAATTGGAAATGTCTGCAATGCAATCATCAACTATATCTTCCTGTTTTATCTGGATTTGGGTGTTGCGTAAGTTTTCCAAATTTTTTTTTTTTTGGGGTAGAGCTCTGTAATTCTAAATCTATTATAATAATTATCTCAGGAGAACAGCGGGGCGTGTGTGTATAATGATTAACATGTTATGTCAGTGAATGGAAGTAAGTTGAGCTGTATCAATCATGCATGTTAAATACGTTACACTGAGGGTCCAAAAACATGTTTTGTGGAAAGGTTTATTACATCAGTCCAGTCCATACCAATCCAAAATAACAAGAGTACAAATGCTGTGAAGACTCATTAGAACAGTTATTTACTTGAACTGTTATTATCATTTTCCAATTTCATAAATGTGAGATTTATCTCTGGCTTGGTGTATGTGTATTTGATGACACCGTACAGAGGCAGCTGTTTATCTTGTGTGTTCGGCTTTTCTAAGTCTGACATGTAATTTTCTGTCACAATCAAGTGCTTTTAATGTTTCTTCACTTTCTTTTTTCTCTAAAATCTTCAATTTACTTTTTTTTCTTACAGTGGATCTGCAGCAGCCAATGCCATCTCACAGTATATGCTGGCTGTGTTCTTATTCATTTACATCTGCTGTAGGGGTCTGCATAAGGCCACATGGGGAGGTCAGTAACTGTGTCATTTTTTGAACACAATATAAAAATAGTTCAAATTTTTCATGGTTGCCTTGCTTTTAATTCTATGAGGTAATTTCATCCTCTTTCAATATTCAAGTCTTCCACAGCTTTGTGAAACTTGTTGTCCACTGTGGACTCTCCACTTTTTAATGTTTGACAAAATAAGTCACACTCTGTAACTGTATAATGTAGTGAAGACGGAATGTTGCAGCAGTGACGCAGCTGGCCCAGGTTAGGATTTACTTTCAACGTCATATTTTTCTAGACAGCTGTTATATAAACAATAATATACTAGTACAGTTATTCTGTTTCTGTTATGTAAACGAAATATTTTCAAAATCATTTAATACTTAGTGAGCCTGGGCTCTGTTACACTTGAAGCAAATTTTGTGACTTATAAAATACATCTGCAGTTTTTGAATAGTATCAAATTATTATTTCACATGGATAGATTTCATCATGTTTAAATCTTACCTCAGATCA
Organism: Acanthurus leucopareius; assembly: GCA_029814765.1. Lineage (NCBI taxonomy): Eukaryota > Metazoa > Chordata > Actinopteri > Acanthuriformes > Acanthuridae > Acanthurus > Acanthurus leucopareius. The sequence goes on along the minus strand of JAQMCX010000043.1, from coordinate 23,945,882 downwards.
TGTCCTCTCCCTCTTTAACCCTAAAACTTATCGAACACACCTCTGACCCACAGGTTGGTCAATGGACTGTCTGCAGGAGTGGGGTCCCTTCGTCAAACTGGCCATTCCTAGCATGCTCATGCTTTGTCTGGAGTGGTGGATGTTTGAAATAGGAGGATTCCTGGCCGGTCTGATAAGTGAGGCTGAGCTGGGAGCTCAGTCTATAGCTTATGAGCTGTCAGTTATAGCTTACATGGTAACTCGTGCTTGTTAACCTTCTGCTTAAGTGTCGGACATTGCTTCAATGATGTTATAGATTTACTAAAGAAGCTTTAAAACACTCTTCGTAGTTAACTATTATATGTGTATGCATTTTTTTCCCACAGTTCCCGCTGGGATTCTCTGCTGCTGCCAGTGTTCGAGTCGGAAATGCTCTTGGTGCAGGAAACATAGAGCAGGCAAAGCTGTCTAGCAAAGTTCCCATCATCTGTGCATGTGAGGACCAATACATGTAGTACATATTCCTTAAAAAAAACATTTCATGGGGCAGATCAATAGTAATGTCTCATTT
>JAQMCX010000043.1:23932366-23945232 GCA_029814765.1 Acanthurus leucopareius | reverse complement strand
TGTGTTATATTTTTCTGTGTAAATATCCCATGTTACTACGTGAACATCTGCAGCTTATAGACAAGTGCGGCCTATATGTACAAAATCTTTTTTCTTTTTAAATTTAGTGGGTGCGGCTTATACTCAGGTGGGCTCAGTAGTTCGAAAAACAAAAACCCTTATAAGATTGCAACACAGATAACATTATGTACATTATTTGTTATTTCTCGCTCTGCCTGTGATAGTTCCCATAAATTTTGGAATATTAAGCCGTCGTGGTTATAACTCTTACCTAAAATTCCTTATTAAAAAAAAAAATATGATCAGCCATGGTTGAAGCTTTTAATCACCACTTGTCTCCTCTGGTCTCCTATTGAAGTCTGCAGACGCAGCTAGTAATTACAATATATGACCAGCAGAGGGAGTCCAAAATGCCTCGATCTTCAGATTATAAATTTCTTTTTGTTTGGTAAGAAGTGCAGGCTTTTTTAAGGCTCTGCTAAGGATGATTTTACAAAAACACTGGTGCAGATCATCTTGACCTGTATCTTATTAGCCTAAGTGCCCCTTTAATCTGTACATTATTCGGTAACTCATAAACTTTATTCCTCTTTTGTGCTATCATGACAGCAGAACTGGGATCAAGTCCTGTGCGCTTTATAAACAGAACAAACTACAAAGTGCCATCAAACTTGAGTTTATCTTGGAGATTTTAAGGATTTATTATCTAAACTTTTAATATTTGTTTTTATTAGCCTGTTGTTCATTGGTAGTTATGTTCTTGTAAATGTTTCTTGTTCCCAGGTCCCAAGCTCTCATCTTATTGTAGAGATGTGTAGACATGAGCTACCTGAATAATTAAAAATAAATAAAAATAATGGTTTTAAGAGGGAAATTTATTGAACTTTTGACCCATTACAAGAGGTCTGAGATATGTAATTGCAAAGAAAATTCAGCACACAGATGGCAGCATCAGTAGATAAAAAACTTAACATTTAAAATGAACTGCCAAAGCCAAAGCCTTCACAGTTTGAATGAAATAACCACAGCTTTGAGTTACAAACTTCTTTTAATTATGATATCTGTTCACCACACTCCATTTTTTGTCCTCACTTCTTTCCTGGCGATTTGGATATGTAAACAGTTGTCATTCAGTGTTGATTTATTGACACCTGTTTTTTTTGTGTCTTTTTCTCGTGGCAGTCATAATTGCGTGTTTTGTTGGAGGAAGTCTCAGTATTGCCAGGCATGTTATTGGATTCATTTTTACCTCAGAGCAGTAAGTAAAGACTTCGACACACCCTTCACTTTATTACATCAACAGAGTTTTTGTCTTATTCTGTGTGTCTTTTGTTGAATTCCATGTGACATAGCGGGCCTAGCTTCATAATTCTGTTTAGACTGTTATACATAAGCTAAGGTCGTCTTCATTCAGACTTCCAAAAACTGAACTTGTTAGCGATGTCCCTTACCCAAATCCCACTCATAAACACTGCTCAAACAACTAGTCGTCAAATTTTTTCAAGGGCTGCTATCGGTATCTGTTGCCAAGTATGTTGCATTTTAGTTAAGCCAAATAAAGTGGATGTTTTTTATACAGCTACCTTTGTTAAGAAAAAAAATCCTCTCACTTCCTCTCTTGTCCTTCAACCTGTGAAAACATATTTTATCGTCCATCAAGAATTTGTGTCTGCATTTTTTTTCTTATCAGGGAAATTATACAGAGGGTTTCTGATGTCATGTTTATATTTTTCTTCCTGCATCTTGCTGATGCTGTGGCGGTAAGAAAAAATTCCCACAAATAATCAGGATTTTTGACCAGTGATGACATATAGAGAATGAGATTTGACCAAATCTCTGTTGGATGTTGCCAGGGTGTTGCTGGAGGTGTTCTCAGAGGAACAGGAAAACAGTTGATAGGTGCTCTGTGTAACCTTGTGGGATACTACTTCATTGGCTTTCCTATTGGTGTGTCCCTAATGTTTGCAGCAAATATGGGCATTGTAGGTAAGAACAGAGTTTTAATATACCGTTCTGCATTTAGTGGTATATGTGCTCTTATTAACTAATGGTCAGGAAACTCTCTCTTGTCTCTGTAATAGGACTATGGACAGGACTCACAGTCTGTGTGTTAATGCAGTCCATATTCTTCATTATTTTTGTGTTCAAACTAGATTGGAAGAAGACTGCTGAAGAGGTGTGTGCCTACATCAGTTGACCAATCAAATTCTGCTTCTCCCTTTGAAATACATTTGAAGTCTAATCCTGCTAGTAATAACTTCCTTAAATGACTGTTCACAGGCTCTTGTGAGAGCAGGAGTTCAGGTGAAAGAAGATAAAGAGATGGTCGGTACAGAAAATACAGGTAAGGTCCCACACGCGTACTGAAGCATTGTGGCTTGATAATATTATCACTAAAAGTTTCCCCCTTTGAACCTTTAGACTCCAATCAGAACCAGGCTCAAATCAGCATTACTGAGGACAACCACACTTACCAAGAGATGAATATTCCAGACCAGAGTAAGACCATCACCACCACCACCACCACTACTGTGGGCGATGTTCTGTCGACAAAACAGCTGATTTTACGACGTGGCCTCACATTGCTGGTCATGGTCTCCATCCTCGTCGCTGGGATCTTCATCAATGACCTCCTAATACACCTACTAAAATGAGTTCTCTGGTGATGTAAAGCTGGCAGCCAAGACTGATTGTTGTCTGGATAGAGTCACTGAGGTTCCATAAAAACAAATATTTCCTGTTAACACTACATCACCTCGTAGTGTGACAGGTTACTTGTGCTGTGGATCCCATTGAGGATTAAACTTGAGTCTGCAGCTTTTTTTGCAGCTTTATTGAGCAAACCTGGACAGCCACTCTATGACGGAACTGAATTAAACAATGTAATAGTGCAATGACAGATAGCCAAAGAGACTCAGTCATTTTGTCTGCACCAGGGTGAGATAAAGGCTTGCAGAAAAACAGGGCTTTAAGGGGATGCTTATGTTCCTCTGTGTCCTCTGAATGTTTCAGTAACATCACAATGGAAGCCAAAAGAAATTTGATTAATCATGATGCAGTTAAATAGTCTAAGACTCGTTTCTTTTTTACCATGATTTTGTTTTGAAGTTAACTTTTAACCCATAGAGGGTGAAATATTGTTTGTTCATGGTTGTCTCAGTCTTTAAACAGCAGTAGCTCAGGTAGAGTAAAAAACAAAATACTATTATGTTTTGTTTTAGAGGAACATTTGGAGATGTTTACACACTGCAGTCAATTCAATTATTTATGTAATTCAGTAAAAAGTGCAGGAATTCAAAGCTGCAAATATTTTTATTGTTATTAGTATAAGAAAATTGTGACATCATATGCCCCACTGTGGATCAGCTGAGAGTCTTTGTTACATTATATGGCAATAGTACTTATCATTTTAATCATCAAAAGCTTGTTGATGCAAGAGTTTGTTTTTAAAAGTCAACAGTGATGATTGTCTCGCTTCTAAAACCAAAATACCAAAGGCTGTAATCAAAGTAAAAATCATCAATATCAAAGAACTGATGTGAGCAAACATCGACAGTATTTTGAATAGTTAGTGGGTTTTTTTGTTTTTCTTTTTTATTATCACTCAGTAAATAAATAATTAAATGATTGATATAAAGATGTTGTTTTTACTCTGTGTATTCAGTAGTATCTCAAACTAGTCCATTAAAGTACTTCTATGAAGCACCTTTGCTTTTTTTTTTCTTTTTAAAGTTTATATGCAATATGATTAACTAAAGAAATATTTTTCCACGTTAGTTAAGACTGATATGAAAAGCTGGTCAAGAAAATGTGTTGTAATGTTGTAGAAAATTACAACCAGAAGAAGCATATATCATTACCGGATGTTAAACAGGTTGCTCAACCTTGAAAGCTCATGTAAACAGCAGGTTAATAGATTAAATATTGTCACTAATCTGGAAATATTCAAAGCAATAGTCATACTCCAAAACCTATTAATTAGTTTCTTGTTTGCTAAAAATTACAAGAAGTAGTTGCATAAAAAGTGATTTCAAAGAAAACTTTCCTCTCATTGAGGCCTGGATTTGAATATTTACCTTGTAGTTAAACATGTTTTACAATGACAGAGTTTTATTACAGCAAGGCTAAAAATTGGAGCATTATCTGAAATTCATCACTTTACATCTTTTGAATTTTTACTTAGCTCTCACCACAAATGTGACTGTGTGTAGCCATAATAATCATTGTCATTTTTTGGTTTTGTTTTATGTGAGTTTGTATAAAGTTCTGAAAATTGTTCTGATCATAATTTATTAGTGCTGCATTTATTTTATTCATGCTTTGGGGCCCTATCCACACTACTCCCTGTCATTTTCAGCTCCTGTTGGTACTGAACCTTTATACACAAGTTCTTTTTACACCTGGATGAATCAGACCATAGTGACTTAGTAGCTTCTCAATTTGTGCATGGGAGAGAAACACTTCAAGCATTTGCAATGAATGCAAGACCAGACAGCATTTAATGTGTCTGATAATCTTTTAGTCTGCTTACCTGATCTCTTCCATCTGTGTGTCTGACTGTAAATATTGTCAGAGTCTGTGATCCAAGTAACAACAGACAACAAATTGAGAGAGGAAGGAAGGAAGAAGCTTTATTTGTACAAGAACAAAATGTGATCTACAAATAATTTTATTTTTTAGCTTATCTTGTGTACATTACAATAACAAATATATTGAATTGCTGCTTTAGCATCTTGATCAGGTTGTACATAAAAATCTAACATTGCATAAATATGTTACATGTACCACCTGTAATAATACAATCATTATGTCCTTCGATTAAATGAGGACTATATTTTAGTATGATGGTCTGTACTATTGATTCCTATGTAATCATTCTATTTCTGTTATATTGGTTATAAATAAAGGTTGCAATTAAAGCAGTTTAGGACTAACATCTGCAAACAAAATTTATTTTTTAATAGCATGAGATATGCAGCACAAAGCGCACCAAAAAACACCAAGTAACACAAAGTACACCGCAAAGCCTATCATATACTGTAGCATCCAAATAATTGAGTTTAAGAATGTAGCTAAAATTTTGGTTCACATTACATCAAACTGATGGTGTCTTTTATTCTCAATGAGATTTTTTATTTTATTTTTACATTTTTTAGTACTTCATCAAAATTGTTTTCAATTTGAACTTCTTAGTTTTGCTGCATGTAACAGCTCATTAAGTAATAAACATGTACACATGTGCAGTACATAACTTTATGCTCTTGAGCTGATCCTACAAATTGGTACATGGATCTTTCTCACACAGCCAGCGTCGCTTTTGTCCACAGGGGGCGTCATTCCAGCTGGCCAGCTCTGGGTTGAAATGATACCACTCCACACAGTCCTCTCTGTTGTTTGGACCACCACGATCCGGCTGACCAGACTGCCAAAAGCTACAGTACAGTGATAAAGACCAGAAAAACGCAGTTTAAATATTTATGTTGTATTACTGGACTGACAGAGGTTTTTGCAACAATTTGACCAGTATTCCACCCTGAAGACCTTTATAAACTAGTTTGTAAATGTGGCCTTAAAAAAATAAAATGTATGTTTTGTTGTTAGGATTGACATAGTTAAGGATGACACCATACTGGATAATTCAAAAATGTGTATTAAAACATCAAACCTGCAGCCTGGTCAGTTTGTGTAAGCCTTGTCAAGGTCTGTTCAGATCTACTTGGTTCTTAATAACACAGACCAGACCAAAACACAGCCAGGTTCAAATCCAGTCAAATTGTGCTTGGTAAGTTCCCAGTTGCAAGGTTATCCTCAATTGTGTATCAAGCAATGAAAACGTGTTTTTTTAGGCATGATAATGTGTGTGAATAAGAGTGCAGACAAACTAATTTTTTACTGCTTTTCCCTTTGAGTCACATCATGCTGCTCTGAGTGTTGTTGTTCTTTGTAATCAAGTCCATTGAGGTTGATCACATTTTGAATTGGGTCTTAATATCCTCATGTCTATTCAACTAAGGTGTGACTGTCACTAGATTCCTGATATAGCTGATTTCAATGTCTAAATTAAAAGCGAGTCAAACGAGGAAGTAATGTGAAATTTAACGCCCATTTTTAACTTCATTGCCTTTCTATGTATGACTTAACTGTATCATAAAAATGAAAAATTAAGATGACTTTTTTTTACAGTAAGTTGCTCTCTGTGCAGTAACTGCAAATCTATGCTCAATATTACATTTTCCAGCCAGTTTCATGAGGTGGGGGATGGGGAACATGTTGACTATTGAGCTGATACCAACAAACACTATTTGCTGAATCCTGGCATTTCTTGTAAATTTGCCCTCTCCCATGGAAAATAAGTGAGTGTGGATTTTCAGGATAAATCTTGATGAGGCTAGTTAGATGTCATTCACTCTTTCTTTGTTCAATTTGTTTTGCTTCAGGAATTCTGTGTTGATCATATACATTGGGTAGTTAGTTTTTAATTTAGACTGTTTCTGATCAAGTGTAAAAACTGTAACCTGTCAGGATCTTCAGAGCTGAGCACTGCCAATGCAGCCTTCATTTCTGTTATGACAAGATCTTGTTTGCATCAACCTGTCTGGAAAATAAAAATCAGAGTAATTTTAAAGGCCTTACGCTTTTCTCAACATAGATCCATCCACCCATTTAAAGGTCCCTGCTGTGTCTTGCAGACCAATCCAGAACAAGAGATCCTTGTTCCCATTCAGGCGGTACAGGGCCCTCTGTTGATTGGGACCATAGGAAATGTAACCATTGCTTCAAAAGTTGTCCATTAACATCAAGGATGGAATACACACATGCATGCAGACCAAGACTCAGATTTAGGGTGTTTTACCTGTTCCTGTTCATTGTCGATCACAACCAGGTCAGCATTTTCATTCTGGCAGTATTTCCTGCTCTCTTGCCATGTTTTACTCTCAGTGGAAAGGAAGTAACATCTGGAGTTGATCTCCATCCAGTCTGGAGGACAGCGCTGGGAGGACACACAACCACTCATCTCTAGAGGATAAATATACAAAAGTTCACAGATTAGACACTGAGGCATTTGAATGGGGAGCCATAAGTACAAATATAACTTCAACAGTAACAAAGAATTTAGCTTAAATCCAATAAATATAAATTTCCTTTGTGTGTCTGTGACTGCAAAACACTAACTTGGATTAGTAATTTCAAAACAGGCTATAACAATACAACCAGCTATACCAGCTATAGTCATCATTTACAAAGACATTCATAACATAACTAGTAATAAACCCCTGAACGTTGTGCTGGTATCAAAAAAGACCCTGCAGTGCAGTAACTATCCCTAATATGCCTCTGATGCCAATAAAGTTAGTTATAACTGGCCAGTATACTGAAGTTTTTGTATATTTTGTTCTTAATAGAATAGAAAAAAGTACCACCCCCAAAAAGTGCACCAGGCTTTTGGGACCGTTTTACACAGCTGTTGGATTGTATAATTACACTTCACTTTAGGCACTTGGGACCAAAAAGACTTTTTTCCCATAAGCTTACATGTGAAAATTAGTAACTGTAGTAACTAGTAACTGTAGTAACTATTAGTAACTAAAGCCTTCATTAATTCAAAGTTTATTTGATCTGATAACACTGATAAGTCTAGAAGAGTCACAAGATTAAAGTACAAAATGCTTTTTTTTTAAGAAATTGCGATGTGAAATCTGATTGCTGAATAGCTGCAGAAACTGCATGTTTGTAGAAGCAATTAAAGGAACATGAATATATAGAAAGGTCGAAAACAGTCTAATTACCTCGAATGAAACTCAAAAGTTGAAAAAAACTCAGGTATGAATTTGTGAGCACCACTTAAAAATGGCTTAAAAACTCTGTGGAACATAGTAATAATGAAAGTTATCAAAAATCTGAGTAGAGGCAATAATGTCCTGAATTTTCTGAATGTTTTGACTTTTGAATGATGTTTTCTATGTTGATCCCATTTCTTTTTTCAGAGAAAGAAATGAGATCTTGCCTCCAGCACTATATCGAGCTCTCCCCGATACATCCACATTCAGTAGTGGAATGGGAATTCATCTTTCTAATGACAAACTTTGTAAAGATGCAAGTCAATATAGCCAGATGAGTTTTGAGTAGAGGATGGCTCTAGGTAAAGTACAGGTGCCATAGTGGCTAGGTTTCAGATTGATGCAAGATGATGGATATGTGCAAACATGAGAATAAAAGAAAGGGGAAGAAATAAAGAGGAACTGAAGTTAAGGGCAAAAGACACCCTTCGTTTTTTCTCACCCCTCAGATTAATTCGCAGCCTGTTTCTCTCCTCCTCCACCCTCTTTAACATGTTGATAAGTATATTGTTTTGATCTTCCAGGCGGTTTTTGTCTCTTGTCAAGGCATTGAATCTTTCTTGTAATTTGTTGCAGCGAGCAGGCCTCCATCGCTCACATTCCTGCTCTACCTTCACCTCATTTTTGTCGCTAAAATGAGTTGCGTTGCAGACTGGAGAGGTCTGTTCTTTGCTTGGGTACACTGATAGTATCAAAAGAAAAAGTAACTTTTAAAATAAGTTTCAAAATGTATTTAAATAAAAAATACTTAAAATTTGTTTGACAGCAAACTGTGAAATAAAGTTTGGCGGCAAATTGTGAAATAACTCAAAGTATGTACATTTGCAATATTGTGGTTTTGTCTATGCAACTGTCTTAGCAAATATTAGTTACCCAATGCCAAGAAACCATACTCACCAGCAAGGCGGAGACCAATATTGAGAGCGGCTTGAATGATGCACAGCACACCAAAGCATAAGAAAAACAGATGACGGAGTTTTCTCTCTGTAAAATAAACACAAAGCAGTTAACAACAATAAGTCTATAACCCTTCTAGCTACAATGTGAGGCTGCAATGTATTATTTCCTATTTGCACAAGCATACAGTAAGTATGATTACTTTTTAGTTGAGAAAGGATTTAAGGATGCAGACAACAATAGTTTAGCAAAATAATCTCTGTCAGTAACATCTATGAGTAATAATGCTCATAGTGATTTGAGTAAAGCATACAACTATAGAGTTAGAAAACATTGCAATGGTGGGGGTTTTCTGTGTGTTATAAAACATACTTTTTTTAAAACTGTACACAAAACAGAATTAGAAGGTCCAGTATGAAGGATTAATCACCATCTGGCAGTGAAGGTGCAGACTGTACACAACAGAATATCCCTCTGCTCACTCTCCCCCTCCATACATGCAGGGGAGTCAACAATGGCTAAGAAACTCGCAAAAACGTCAAAGGTCATCTTAATGAAAACATATTTATGAATATCATATTCCACTTCTGCCATTTTCTGCAAATGATACCCCTGAATCATAAATACGGGACCATTAGCTATACTTCAAATTAAGTGGCAACTTCTGAGGCTAAAACATGAAGCCATCACAGAAGGGCAAAAACTGCAGTTCCTTGAATGGCCACTTGAGGCTGGCAACAAAAGCGAGTCAGTCCTTATCGAGCCAGACTTTTACAAAAACAGTTCTTTATAATTTATTTAACTGTTCATGACCTGAACTTTTATATAACTTACTGATTTAAAGTTTATTTAGGCTTTAAGTTGTGGATATTTAATGAAGGGCACCATGGCCACGCTGAGAGACAGCAGCTTCACACCATCATGGTGGTAAAGCATCAGCTTCACCTCATCATGCAAATATGGTCTCTTCTGTCTCCAAATAACCATGACAGTGATGGCCAAGCTGGAGATTTCAAAAAAATACACCACAAGCTGATGGGTGGCATGAGGGTGACTGTGTCCATTTTTTCATAGGCAGTATGTGCTTCAAACTGATGTTTCACTCTTACTGTTGATTATTTCTCTTTGAAAATGGGTGGTGTTATAGCTCAAACTACAGGCTTTTTCAGAAAAGAGAATGTTATTACTGACAATGACAGCATGGTGACTATACATTACATAAGATGTACTTCCACCTTTGTTACAAAAGCTGTTAACACAAACAATCCCTCTATACATCACCCAAAGGGTGAACACCATGTTTAGAGAAGTAGATTTTAAATTTATTATGAAGTCAATGAAAGATGCCAACTTTAAGCTATAATAAAGTTCTGGTCTGATCTATCTTGCCACCAATTTTTAAAGAGAAAAGGTCGGTAATTAGAGAGAACTATCATTTTAAGATGTGTTTTGAGGTTATAAAACAAGTGATGACACACAAATACCAAGGCTGCAATATTATCTCAAACTGTATAAACATGAGATATAAGCCTCCACAAAACCTTAAAACCTAAAACCTTAACCTTATTGGATATAGCTTTTAATAACGTGTGCTTTAATGAAGAGGGTGTGTCAGCCCTGATAAACCTGTATTTAATGTAAACTGCTACGCCTCATGACACAGTTAGTTAGTTAGTTAGTTAGTTGGAGGAGAAAAACATTCATCTATTGCTTACACTTCTACTCTTGAGTTTTTGGTTTTGAAAAAATATTAAATGATGTTTAGGGTTCATCTTAACTTTAAATTTATTTATTGAGTGCAGTTTTGTCGTTACTGACAGCTTTAGACCAAACCTATCAAAAATACAGATGACACTCTCAAAAAAGTTTAGCATCAAAACACATAATGACAAACCTAGCACATGAGTGTAGGATACCCAAAATAGCATGTTTTAATGAGTGAGTAATATTAGTATTTAAAGATCCCATAAAAGGATACTGCTAATATCCAGAATTTTCAGTATGGTAAGTTTGTCAGGGAATTTTTTGCAGATACGTTCAGTATAACATTAAGGGATTTTAAAGATACGTTTTTTAAATTATATCTTCATCGTGTTATCATTATTCTAATAACTAAACCGCCCAGGTAGTGTGGTTTTTCTTGTAAATATACTTGCACAATATTATGGTTCATGTTATTACCTGTTTGATATGTATCTTCACCATGTTTCTGCTCACGTCTCGGTGGCTCGTTAATATAATCAGATATCTCCATTTGCTGCATCCTTGCTGTTTCCTCTGTGCTTGTTTGGATGATCTGTAGAGTTGTTCGGTCAGTGAACTATGTGTTCCCTCTTCTGGTGCAACAGTTAGCTAATAAACCCTTTACATCATGGCTACATCATGGCTACATCATGGCTGCATCATGGCTGGAAAGAGGAAGAAACAAATCTGTGGAAATAGAGCCTGACTATTTCACTTGGAATACACAATGATGGCATACAATTGCTGATTATTGTTTAAGAAGGACTGCAAAGAGGGGAGTTCAGTTCATTCATAACTGACAACTGTACAAAGAATAAAACCGTAATGTGATTATTTCAAAGGATAACGAGTTTAAGTATCTGACAAAAAAGTATAAATTAAACACTTTGTTAATTGTAAGGCCATGGTTCATTTCATAAAAAATAAAAATACAGATTTTATTGAATCGCTGATGTACAACAGATAAATCTTTTGAAGTGTCAGGATCTTCCACCTCACAGGCAACCAAGCTGTAGCAGGGACAGTGGTCCGAGGCTTTATCATGAGGGATGTCTACGTCATGGAAGAAAGAGGAAGAGCAAATATGTCCAGAAATATAAAAGAAGAAGTGGATTACACTGCAGTGTCATTCTTAGAGAACACATTCTCCATCTCAATTCTCACTTAGCAGTTGAATTATGGTGCGGTTTCTCCATAAAGAGCGTACTGAGATCCCTATCGACTACGCTAATGTACCTGCTGCATCAGCCAGGAGTGATGATCTAAGGAGCTTTTCTGGAGAGAATGATGGAGAAAATGATGGAGTGACTGCTGCAATGCCAGGTGAGACAGAAAACCTAGATTAGCACAATATGGTTTTAAAAATGAACTTTGAAATGTATGCATTAGGATTTCAGGAAAAATTTTGAGTAAGAAAGAAAAGAAAACTAGGGAAGAATCAAGTTTTCTGTGGATTTTAGTTTACATGTGAAAATGAAATAGATAATAGATCTGCTTCTGTGTAATGTTACTCATCTTAGGCTGTTGACTATTTAACATTCAGTTTTCTTCTTGTAGTTTACGTGTTTTACTTTGAAAAGTACACATGCAGTTTTACTGAACTGCCTGACTATTGAGTAATGGATTTAGTAAACTTTGTGTTCTTTTAATGACTACAAATGTGAGATTTTGGTGAGGAGTGTGTGGTTGTAAAACCAGGTCATGTCAGGTCACTGGCCAAAAGCCAGTTCTCCCAAAGTGCCTAGACAGCAAAATGATCTTATAACTTTGTAAACTATTGAAACAAACCATTGGACATTTATTTTATAAATTTGTCTGTCGGATTTCTGCACTAAGGGAGAAAACTCTACAGACTTGTGGCTGTGAGCTTTGGACTCTTGTGCATCCTGCAAGCTGCCCTCAACGTTGCCCTGCGTTTAACTCTCTGTAAGTAATTCTAAACAGCATCTCTACATTTGCATGACAGCATTACATGTGTTCCCAAAACTCTCTTAAGATTCTTTATTATAATTAAACTAGAAACAGTCCAAGGGCTCTAATTTTGTGGCGCAGCGCAAGGTGGCGCAGGGTGGCAGAGCGTGGCGCACCCCGCGCAGTGCTAATTTCGTCCGGTGCACCACCGTGCGCAGCCAATTTGGTAATTTGGTAGACCGGGCTGCGCCAAGATGGGTGTGGCGGCGCACCAGGGGGAGGTGTCGACAGATTCAGCTTGGCGCAGTGACAATTTCATGCCAAAACACTGCATGGAAGGTGCGCTGAAAGCTCGCCAGCTCCAACCTGGTCTATTCTTGGTGCAGGCGAAGCGTGCCCAGTGTAGTGGTAATTTGGCTGACAGGCGCGCAGTGCGCACACGTCACCAAAACCTCACAGGCAGGTTTCCAGAGTGTC
>JAQMCX010000043.1:23898087-23930597 GCA_029814765.1 Acanthurus leucopareius | reverse complement strand
CCCCCCCCCCCCCCCCCCCCCCCCCCCCCCCCCCCCCCCCCCCCCCCCCCCCCCCCCCCCCCCCCCCCCCCGCAATTGCAAAGGCTAGACATTATGTCCAGATTCTGTTCAGCATGACAGTGATTTTTTTTAAATACATCTATATTAGCAGAGTTGTCTCTGAGCTCTCTGTCACTTTCTGTCACTTTTTATCAGCTGCTTCATTGTCTTCCATAAAGAACACAGTAAAGAAAAAAGGCTCCCAGGCTACGCTGTCTACGCAAGCAAGCCATTGGTCAGCATAACATAGAATGAAAGATACTTACATGCATACGGGCCCAGAATAAAATGCCAGAGTATGCAGTCCACACAAAGAACTCAAAGGCAAGTTTAACCAAATTTAAATTCCATTTTAAAAAACAAAACAAAGCATGATTTAAATTCAAACCTACTCAATTACTGCTTGCAGCTGACCTGATAACAAACTGATGGCAAAAAGTCCTTCGCACAAGAAGTCCACTTCACCCCAAAGAAACAATTAGTCTGATGGAATGATAATTAATGATAATAAAACATTTTTACAATTACACAAACAAAATATACTCATTGAATTTTTCCTTTAGAGAGAATGCATAATACTGCTTCAAACAGCCTTTTCCGAAAAATGAGATGTGGCAAGCCACTGTCTTCATCCCTCACTGAAAATTCACTTATCAGCTCGATCAGTTTGGGTGTGTCTCAAGATGCTGTACTACACCGTGTGAGCACCCGGCTCCTCTTTCTGTGTGAACCTCTGTTAAAGATCTGCAGCTACACGCAGCATGGCAGGGCTCTCTGTCCCAACGAGAATGAGGAAATGCTTCCCAAAGAACAAGCGCACCATCTGCACTGTTCTACAGCGCATTTCTGAAAGAGATTTTACTCTTTAACAGTTCTTCCACTGTGATCTAAACTTTTCCTTTCTCTTTGTTTATCTGCCTGGAGCTCTGCATATACCAACAGCAATTCTTAGCTTGTGAGTTAAAAGTTGATTTTTAATTTCAATATTATTTTCTTATTCAAACATTCATTGCTTATTCACCAACGTGATTTTATTTTAAAATGTCAGACTGTGCTGTTTTCTGATCACCAAACTGCTTTGCGTTATCATAAATATCTTTGTTTTTATATCTGACATCAATTTTTTTAGAGCAACATTCACATTAAGTGTACTGCTCACTAAACCAGCAACACACAGACAATTTTACTTTGTTGCATTTTGACAAAGTTAAAAAAAAACCACAGAGAAATGGCCAATTCAAGTGTTCAGTGCAATTCTGATGGTTGGGTTTTGCAAGCAATATTGAAAATCACAGACAACCATCCATCAGGAGTTCTGTCTCAACAACTGTTATTAACATTCATAGATGTCTTGTTTGTTTTTTTGGGGCAGCAGGGAGAGACAAAAAACTGCAGACCTTGATCTCCCAGCATGCCACAGTTAACGTTGGCCCATTTCCCACAGCTGCAGTTTATTTACATTAGAAAAAAATGAATGTAGCATTTTTTTTCTACATCTGCACAAAGACGAAAGAATGACAGATAAATCCCTTTCTTTTTTCCCCTTCTTCTCTTTTTCCTTCCATCAGTGTTGGATTTGTGCCTCTCAGTTTGTCCGTGACTTTGCACTGTATAGTTTTTGTTTGAGTTCAAATCTGTCTGCAGAATTGTAGTTTACGGTGGGATCATTTTTTCCTCTGCGGTGGTGAAAATGTTTGCAGCTAAGATTACATTAAAGTTTTACAGCAAATTCGACAATCTTTTAATGATTAGATTTTATTACAGAACAGACACAATAATCCTCCTGTTTCTTCATGTTTTGTTGTACTGAGCCTACATAGTTTGTTATGCAAAGAGATTCCTGCTAAAGAGTGAAAGTTAGAAAGCCGTCCTCTATCATACTGTTACCTTTTTAAATATCACTGGAAAATGGATTCACTCTGCTGTCAGTAGTTATTTGCTGGTCATCCTAAAACTTTTGTCACCCAGACTGTTCAAATACCTCATATACTAGCACAGCTGATTTTAAGTATACGAGACTTTAACCAATGATTCTGACTTCTATCAAAAGCATCCTGCATGAATGTCACTTTCCAAAGACTCATCACACCGAACAAACTGTCTCAAAACAGGGAAAAACACATGCAGGGCACAATGCATCCATCTTTTTTATTGTGATTGTGATTTCTACCTGTATTATACTCTTTTACTGTACAGTCTAATCATGATTTGTATATTTACACTTTTTATTTTTTACCAAAGTTGATTGTTATGCGTTTTGAGTTTTTAAAGAGAAAACACAAATGTGTATTTTCAAGTAACCAAGGTTTAAGGTAAAATAAACTCACCCTAATTTTTGCAGAACATTAAATGTAGTTTCACCTTTACAAATGTTTCAATCACCTTTCATTTGTATTTGTTTAATACATCTTCATCATTAATGTATGTATGTAATGAGTTAAAGTAATAGTTGTATAAAATCAACACACTAGACTTTATGGAAGAGATCTTGCCAGTGGGCCACAGCAAGCCACCCACAATACAGTCGAGGATGGCGACACCTTTGATAATGGAGTGTGTGTAAACTGTCATTTAATCACTTTTTGAGGAGAAATGTTATATTTTCAATGTTGGGTCAGTTAAGCATCATCTATGAAAGTACTGGACAGTTCTTTTGATTTTATTTCCCCCCCAATACATCTTTAATTGTTTTGGTTTGTTTTGTTTTGTTTTTTTACTATTATGCATGCTGATTGTCATTAACTGTATTGTTTGTATACTGAACTTTTGTGAAGGCTGTTCTCTCTTGCCATTTGGCAAGGCCCTACCTGGCTACTAATTGGTAAATGTAAATCCCCATGGGGTGATGTTCTGTCAGAATAAAGGCTAAAACAAAAGAACTGTTTCTTTGTTTAAATCATGGTAGTGGGTCATGCAACACGTGTGAGTCTTCCAAAAAATGTTTTCCTAAATTGCTTTGTTTACTTAAGTTGTAAACATAATAAGTTTTTCCAAACTTTAAGAGAGCCTTTACGGGTCAATTGTGGGCAAGTTGCTCGAAGCATGCAGGCAGTAAAAACAGAATACAATGGCTGGAATAAAAAGAAAAACACTACATTACACATCACACATCTTTAGCTGTTTATAGTGGGATCCTGGTCTCCTGAGACAGTTTTTTAGCAGGAAATTGAATTTGAACTCTTTGCTCCAAACTGCCATTGACCAAACCCAGTACGGAGAACTTCCGATTTCTAAGCTGTACGTGGCCCATGGGACTGTTTGATCCAGTCTGTTAGGAAAATCTTACATGCAGAAAACAAAAAACAAAACAGAAATCTCAATGTTTTTTGTGCTTGAATAAAGAAAATTACACAAATAAAATAATAGAGTAACTCTTTCTAAACGCAGCGCACATGCAGCAGTTAACTGAAAGAAAAGTTACATCCAGTGCATCGTTACAGCTTGAAACATGCTAGGCTACAAGATGAGCTACAAGGTAAAATATGCTGGCATAAAGTTATCACTCTTCAACAGACCTTCTGGTGTCAACAAGCAGCTTTTATAAGTACACATTCTGAAAGGCAAAGTTTTTATGGTGAGTGAGCTAATAACTCAGAAGCCTCTTTCAGAAGGAGAATGTATAAAGGAGTGCCTTGTTATCACTGCTGAGCTGTGAGAACTGGATAAAAGAAACTTTTAATCCAAAGCAGGACTTTGACTTGCAGAATTTACAGAGAAGGGAAATCTGACATGGTTATGCTGATAACATTTTTTTATTGGTAAAAACTGTGTCAGAATACATTTTCAAAGTAATCCTCCCAACCTCAACTGAACTGCATGTGTTTGAAAAAGAGCAGTTTGGATTAAGAGACAAACAACATAATCTGTTAAACAGCAACAGACTTATCATGTTTGAGGCGCTGGGATACTCAAGTAAATTCAAGCACCGTCTGCACTGACACAAAGACTAGCACTTGACTGGGGGCCATCAACACCCTGCAGAGAACTATTAATATAGACCACTGAAGTGCAAATGCTCTTATTTCCAAGTTCCTTTTATCACTTCTGGTCCAACAGTTTGCCACTTGGGTGACATCTGAGCTGAGGGTGCACCAACTATGTTGAGTGGCGTAACCATGCATCGTCTAAATTACTATCAGTTTAATGAAACTGTCGGATAGACTGAGCCTGGTATTCACTCTGTTGAATGGATGCTGGTGTCGTCCCCTGTGTGTCAGTGCTAGAGATCTCACTCACATCTGCTTTGTCTAACACTGTTTGCAATAAAACTCTGTGGGGAGAAAAAAACAAAAGATTATGTTTTCTTTCTTCAACAAAGGGTTAAGTGTTGAAATTAGGTCTAAATTATCCTCAACACCTCCTTGATGGAACAAAAATGACTTTTTACGTGTTAAATAAATTACAATGAAATATGAATAAAAGAAAGACACTTGACGTTGCAGTGAAAGGGAACTACGCCTTTACTTCCCTCTCATTTTATTAATAGCAGGTTGAGGCAATCGACAAACTCTGAACTCGAAGGAAGGGGCTCTTATTTCAAAGCGAAGGATACCCTGCTCTTAATAATAGCAGTACCCCAGCTAATTAGTGTATCACTGATGATAGTGTCCTTAAAAAAGTCAAATGTCACATTCCCTTAAAACATTCTTTCCAGGGACAGTCCTGGTCAGGGTTTGAACAGAACATTGTTCTAAATCAACCTCTACAATCATGCACAATAAATAAATAAACTTTAAAAAAAGATGGACAAGACTGGGCAGGACTATAATTACCCAAAGCTTTTAAAAACACTAATATTTGAGTTTTGTCATGTCATAAACACCAGACAAATTAAAATATCTTTATTTCTTGTAAACAAGTAATATGCAATAAATCCCCCTCCAAGATAAACATAATTTCTTTTTTTGTTATTCCTTAATTTTGTTATCATCACTAAAAACAAACCCATGCTTAGGAACCAGCTCTATGAAGGCTTTAACATGTTAAACCACTGGAAAGACTCTTAAAATTGTAGGCTTTTTAATGCACACTCAAAGCAGGTCAGACAAGCCTGCACAATTTGTGTCTGCGTAAATAATTAAGCTCATCTTAAATTAGAAAATTGAGCTTGATTACATTACTGACTCAACTTGGCAAACTGTACTATTTTGATGGCAATGCTTTTTTTCTCACTGGCATCTTATAGTTCAGCAGGGTTAGCAGGTTAATACTTCAACCTTTTAGCCTGCACCACACACACTAACATCCTTCCCCACATCAACACTGCTGCACTAATTTACAAATTTACTCAACCTATCCAGGTTTGATCAGACCTTTTCTATCATCTGTTTATACCTCCATGACAGAATCTTCTCCTCAGCAGTGGGTAAGTTTTCTGACCTCGCTGATCTCTGTTAAGTTAAAAAAAAAAAGCAATGGTATTTACTCTCTCTAACATTTCCGACAGGTATTTTGATGTCGTGCTAACACTTGGCATTTAAGGTAATGCTTTGATAAGCAATCATGACTTTGTGTGTGGGCCTGTTGATGGCAGTTATGGGAGTGTACAAGCTCTGTTTTGTCCAGTACTTTTCCACTGACTACAGGGGATGCATGTGTGTGTGTGTATGTGTGTGTATGAAGTGTCTTGTGTGCCTGTGTGAATAAAATACAGCTGCACCCACTGTACCTTATCAGCCAACCAGAAAAAGAAGACAAAAAACTCCTCAGCTGCTTAACTCCTCTTTGCTGATGAGTCAGTAATGCATATCTGTTAAGAGGGAGCAGCCTTGCCAACTTAGGTTACTTAACCTGTGACCTAGGTGACATATTTCATGGACATATTTCATGCATTGTGCTGAGGGCAGCTCTGAACATGTGCACAAGATTCATCACTAACACAAAAATCACACTGATTATACACATAATTGCTGCTTATGGTAAAGGGACAAATGAATTAAGAGATCTAATTTGGGTGGCTGTGTCAATTTGCTTCAGTATTTAGGTAAATTATCAGTATTTGGTGAACTTTACTCTTCTGGTTTACAGGTGAGATCTTATAATGAGGTGCTTACAGTTTGTATCCTAAATCTGTAAGCAAACAGGAGAAGTTTGTTTTTACAGACAATAAACTCCTTAACACTTAAATATCTGTGATACCACTCCTTCTATGCAAAGCTTCACACAGTCACGTACATATTTCTGTACATGCCAACACACCTCTTTGTATAAGACTTGCTCTATTTGAGCTGAGATATGTGTTTTTTTATATGGTCTGATAAGAATCTGAAAAAAATCATCCAGACTTGTGTGTGGAAGTGATTTAAAGTTCAATTTCCCTCTTATCCAAAAGATATTCTTCATTCCAAATTTCCCTGTGGTTTTAGATAAAATTACTGTTGCCAAACTCAGGTCTTATTTCAAGATATCTGTATTGATTTGTCCCCTAATAGAAGAAGTATGACAGCTTTCTAGGAAAATCCAGGTACCTTTTCACAATTCTGCTCATAAATGCTTGTGGCCGGTTAGCTCAGTTGGTTAGAGCGTGGTGCTAATAACGCCAAGGTCGCGGGTTCGATCCCCGTACGGGCCATCACATATATTTTCGATTATAAACATGTTCTCCCGCTGCCATTTTCTATGTAATATAATCATACTACCTAACGCAAACAAGTGAGAGATTGCGAGGACATGTAGTAATCATGAAAGTAGCTTAAACATCTTTAAATTTAGGAGAGGACGCTTTTGCACCTTTTTTTGTTTGTGCTGTCCAAAATGAAGACAAAGAAAATAAAAGATAATTCTGTGTTTTAAACACTATTAACCTTTGAACATCCGAAGCAAGTGCATATTTTCACCGTGATACGTACAGTACTATATGAAAGCATCAAAATTTTTCCACGGTTCCATGGTGTAATGGTTAGCACTCTGGACTCTGAATCCAGCGATCCGAGTTCAAATCTCGGTGGAACCTAATGTTTTGTTAAGTTTTTCAAGTAGAATTTCCGATCAAATTGTCCTTCTGCGACATTGACAGACTACATATACTTTTAGATATCTAAAACTCTACACGGGAGATAATAACATTTTTTTGCATACAAAGTTTTTACAGTTTAATTTGTGATTTTTTGTTTATGATTTGCAACCAGAAAACTTGTAAAAAACAGAACAAGATTTTTATATTTTATTTTCATTTTATTTTACAATCAGTATTAAAGATCAAATATAAAAAAAAATAAACACCGTGCAAACTGAAATGCAAAAGTGAGCTAAACACCCACCCACCCAGCATATTTTCTTCACTTTCAAAAATCTCTGAAATACTTTCATTGTTAACAATATTTATCACACATCATATTTATATACATTTGTAAGCACAGTCTGTTCCTAAACAGTCTCTTCCACACCTTTAATAACCCAACACACCAGAACTTAAGTTCATGTTCTCAGAATTAGAATCCAACCCTAAGAAGTGTCTCCTTACTGTAACTTCTATTAGATCCCATTTCTCAGCTACAGCACTAATAAATCATTTTTGCGAAGATGGGAGTATGCCGACACAGTCTCTAGTGCTGCTGTACATAAGTGGATCTCTGACTGTAGAAAGCTTAACTGGACACCAGTTTCGTTTTTTCAGTCTTTTCTTTGATCTTGCTGCCCCCCTCTGGTGGTCATCAAATGGTGTATTTCTAAAAACAACAGTAAAGAAGGTACATTTAACAAAATAACCTGGTAATCTGGTGGAAAGTGTTCATATCTCTCTGCTTACAACACAGTAATGTTTATGTTCTACACATGGAGTTATATTAACTTAAGAGCTTTGTTTGGTGTCTCCAGATGAAGTATGAAGAATGACAACTTCCTCCTCTTCGCTGTCAGATATCTCTACCACATCTCCTGCAAATCAAAACAAATCCCCAATTTTAGTTTTAAAGTTATCAAAAAAAACCCACAATAGCACACTTTTAAATTATTGTATCATCGAAAAACTGAAATACCTCCTCTGCTCTCCTTCTTCTCATGCTTCCCCTCTTCCATCTTTCTTACTTTTTCTTTGTGATATTCACCACTGTTTTCACTTTCCTCCTCCTCCTCTTCGTCATCCTCCTCCAGTCCCCAGGTGCTCTGCAGCCCCTGCCCTACCTGACCCACACCTGGGACAGGCACCACTGGGGAAGGCACCCTAGTATGCATGGTTAAGGAGCCACAGTGGATCTATTATGTCAAAGTGAGAGATATGAAAAAGATACATTTCCCTGGAAGATGATGTTGTCATTTAAGCTCATTAAAGGATGCGACTGAGGTGGAGCTTCAGCTTTCTGAACGATGTCATTAGCTCTATCTGTCACATCTGTCATCTCCACTGTAGTCTCATCCATTTTCATTGCTGTGATTCGCTCCACAGGCATCGACTCTGCAAAACCACACCTTCCACCTGCTTTCCTGGAAAATGTGACAAAGAAAGTTCATGTACATTTGTTACTGACACCACCAGGAGTTGAATTAGCGGTAAATGTGTCCGTTTGCAAAGTTTACTGTGGGATACTGAAGTGTTATGATGTGATGTTACTTCTTACCTTGCCTTAATGTCATTCCCCAAGGCTTTGTTGATGAGTTCTGTGATTTCAGACACTTTGACGCTGGCTATTTTACTGCATCTCATAACCTTCAACAACACGCAGAAAAAAATATTTGTGAGTGTGAGCAAATAAAGAGGACTGTGAAGCTCTGAGGTTAACTGGGAACTAAGCAGTACTATCTAGACTCCATTCACCTGCTCTTTTAACAACATGATGCCCCCGCTGGACTGGATGGAGCAGATTTCTCTGTGTTTGTTCATGGCGATCATTAGCAAGCCATCCATCACCCGCTCCTCCCGCTCACAGGGGTCCACCAGCAGGTAGGTTCTACACAGCCAACAGAGAGAACAGAAGAAAAAAGCTTGGTATAAGTGCAATAAATGCTTCATTCGTCTTTGTGATCAGTTTGATAATATAGTTTTGCGATTCTTTTGAGTTCTATTGCATTAAACTGGTATTTCTATTATTTTGTTCGTCCATATCAAGATGAACACGTCTTTATACAATTCAACACAGTTCCACAACACAGCAAAGTCTATCCTATACTGTCCTCCAAAACAACCGCACAGTTGTGTGAACTTCTTAACATACTGATGCTTTGAGCAGAAAATTATTCTTTCTTTTACTGAATAGTTACTTACCCTTGTTGGAAGAAGGAAAAGCTAACACTGATGGGCATGTGGTAGATACTCAGAGGGATAGGGTCTCTCTCCTCCGGACTATACTGAGGGAGCACATGAATAAAACACAACCACCATGAGGCATTAAAGAATTTAAAACCATTCTGACATGAATAACATTAGAAAGTTGAAGTACAATATAACTGTAACATTTATTCTGTTAACAATAAAGAATGTTTTTATTGAAATAAATCAGTATTAATCAGTGTAGGAGAGCAGGGAAGTTCCTACATTATATCCTCTGTAATTGTCACCCAAGAAATGCACATAACAGAGCAGTTTGGTGTTTGGAGCGTCAGCGATTTCCCAATAGAATCAGTGAAGCACAGACACCACCTGCTGCGTTTGTTGCTGACTCACCACTGTGACTTCCTCTCCCTGGATGCTGACATCAGGGCGTCTGAAGTGGCACAGTGCAGTGATGGCAGCAATGCTGGCAGCATCCATCAGGTTCCCGTCATGATTCAACATGTGAACGTCCACTCGGATCTGCCACACCTGAACGCAGACACACATACATGTCACAAAAACACTGGATAAGATTCCTTTTTCTCTTTTTGTTTCTTGTGTTTGTGTGCTTATTTTACCTTTTCTCCAGACACCACACACAAAGACTCAGTGTCGATGCATTTGGAGTTTCTCAAGCATCTCTCCAGCTGTCTGTTTAGCTTCACTGACAACTCAGACTGTCTACAGAGAGAAAAAAACACAGATAAGTTACACTCTTTGCACAGACAGTTTGACTAAATGAACCATGTTTCAGACACAATTCTAGTCATAATATGTTCCTTAACTCTAATTTTAATCAAATGATGAGAAATGTTACACTAAACCAAAGCAACATAAAACGTCAAAAAGAAATATATAATCTGTCAGATGTATCAGTGGAAAAGAAGCAACAAACATTATTTTTTCAGATCTTTCTCACCTGCCCTGTTCAAATGCTGGTGAGGCCATGGGCGATAGCTCGATGTTGAAGAACATAATTCCCTCATTTGGACGACTCTCTTTAGGAGCCACCAGCTCGCATGACACCTGGGCCATGACCCTGATGTGAGTGCAGCATACACCATTATTACATGATGAACATAATTAATGTTTTGATTACATTCAAAAGTGTACCATATAAATTTCCATGTATTTTATGGCTAAAGCTCACATTGTGTCAACCTTGTTTAAGGGGCTTTCTTCCCTCCTTAAGTCAACAGACCCTTTGATGGGTCCATCTTTACAAAACTCACGTTGTGAAGGCAAGCATTGCTCTTCTTATTCAAATGTGTTTTTAAGTGTCACAAAAACATATTTTTCAAAATTTGAAAAGTCTTTCAAAGATAATAAAATAGGCAAATAAAAATTTTAAATTTACATACAAGAAATCTAGATTTTTTTTGACTTGGTAAAATGATAAAGTCACTAAAAAAAATACATCTTAGTTCTAAATACGTACAGAAATGACAGAATATGAGATTGTAAAACTGTACAAAAGATATTATTGATAATGTTAGGGTTGCTTAAGCAACACTTACGAGAAGACTCGTGAGTGAGGTTTAACTTATTGTAGTTACTGGGCAGAAAAAAAGTAATTACGAATAATATCTTGTAGATTCACCTGGTTTTCCCCAGATCCACGAAGCAACATCCGTAGTCAGTCCCAAATGTGATCTTCATCTTTCTGTAGTCGTAGGTCTGCCGTCCATCCAGGCGCTACAGGTGGAGGACAGATGAAACACCAACAGTCATGCAGAAACATTACATTTTATTTATATACATCTTATATTAATATACTAGGCATGAACAACAATCCCGCCAAAGCAGAAATCCATAACCCGAAATCTCTAAACAGAGCCGCAAGTAAAGACATCTAAATCTTATATTCTGACTCTAAAGTTAGGTTTCAACATTGAAATGAATTACAGAGAAATGTCTCGTCCTCTGTATTCGCTAGGGCCATAATCGTCCAAACATTAACACAACCGTTGTCCCGTTTGTGAAACAGTTTCCTGCATCAGTTTTATGTCAGTACATACAGTGGACACAAAGTTCGGAAACCAGCTCACCTTTTTCTCTTCGATTGCTTGTAGCAAGAAATCCCGCTCAGAGTTTGACAGCGGTGTGTCCTTCATCCTGGAGGGTTTCTGAGTGGTTGCAGTTTGATTTCAATGACTTAATTCAACACTGTGCAGCCTCTGCTCCAACGGGCATGTGGTCACCATCAATATTTTCTGAACTATAACCCGGAAGTGCAAATGTCTTGCCATAGTAAAAGTTGGTAAAATATAAATATGTATAATTTAACCACTCTGAATTAATGTCAGTGGGTCGCTATGTTAGCCAACTTGTTTTTATTTGCTGTAAACAAAATCCTCTTTGACACAGTACGTCCATGTCAATTCAGCACCTGTTATTGGGTGTAATCTTTTACTTTGAAATGCCGCTGCAGACCGCGTTTCTGATGCCTTGAATAACTTATTTCAAAGCTCGGAAATTAGAGACTTTCAGGTTGTTGATATTGGCCGCAGGTAACTGTCGGAGTTTGAGGGAATTTTGAAGTATGACTGTATATATCACGTATACATGTGCCGTTATTGGAGCATTAACAAAATGGATCCTGCTGCTATGTATTTTGCGAAGGATGCACTTAGGAAGTTAATCGGTAAACTGCCATTTATCCCGTGCATCAAGGATGGGTTATTTATTAAAAACAAAATTTTACTCCAGCATGCTACATAATAATTATATGTATTAAAGTTTAAAAAGTGGGGGAGGTAATCAAGTCAAGTTGTCGACAACTTTTTAAATTAAACGGCCTTTTATGTAAAGATTAGTCAAGGTGTTCCTTCGGTAAGTAATACCTATCGAGATGGGTTATTTACCAAATCCCGATTGATAATGTTTGGCTCTGGGTAGAGGTTAGTGCTATCGCTTCGTGCTGCGGTAGTCTTCTCGGGGAGGCAGCGAATAATTGAACACCTAACATTCGTCTCCTATTTTTTTGCTAGAACGGTCAGTTGCACGTGAAGGCACCATGTCGCTCACCATCTGCGCGAACTGCGCATGCCCATTACAGGGACACGCTCGTATTTATGTACCGCGCACCGTTATTCGGGCCAAGCTGTCATATACGTTTTGTACCCTCCAGCTGACAACCGTGTTTTTTCCAGTCGTACCAGGCGGGCCTTGGTGGTACTCTCAGAGGACTAAATACGCAAATATTTCCTCTTTTTTTCTGATCAGAGAAGCTGCTTTTATCGAAGAATTTTCTGCTGGTGCAAGAAGACGCAAGGTTTGTTTGCGTGCGCTCATTCATTCTCTCCATCCCTCCCTGTGCGACATCTCGCAAAATTAGCAAGCTAACCGTTGCTATCCACAAATTTATGTTGTCTGTCAAGACATTTTCAGCCAACCATTACCTACACTTATTTTTTCCTTTTATATTTTGTACGAAAGGGTGCCTTTAAATTAATGACTCCTTGTATAAGCCTCTTATTTTACATGTTAAGCTTCTGTTATGCTAACTTTTGCTGTTTATGATCGGCGCGCCATCCAGCTAGCTAGCTAGCTAGCTAGCGGAGCAGGTGCTGCAGTCGGAGCCGTTGATCTGATACAGTTTGGACATTGCAGTGTTCTGTGGCAGCCATGTTAGCTCTACAACATGTCCTATGACCTTTTCTTTGTAATTTCTAGAACTGCACGGGTATGAGCTCATATTACATTGTGGTGGAATAAAATAAAAGCTAGTTGGCAATGATGAACACCAACTGGCGGCTGATAAGGGATGTTACATCAGTACACTGGAACCATCACTGTGTTAACAAAGGAGGACAGAAGCTTAACGGTGAATGTAATAGGCTATGGGAGTTGACACTTGACGGAATAATTAGTTTATTTTTCTTAGTTAAATTAGGATTAGCCAGTTTATCTACACTTTAACTTACATATGAGATAATCCCTGCTGCTCTTTTGCCCATACTTGGCTGGTATGAATGAGCTTGTCTTAACGGATGTGGGGTTGAGGAACAGGTCACACACAATCTGTTGAGAGAAATTATATCTGTTTAGACTTCTGCTAATACTTAATTCACGTACATGAAGGATACCTTGCAAATATTAGTTTTGGAATGACATTAGGAAAGATGTTTTCATTATGTTTTAGCAATTCATTGGGTACATATATTGGATGCTGACAGTTAATCAGCCCCACATCTCTTTGGCTGAATCCTGTCCATGTTGAGTCAGCATGAAAGATAAAGCTGTGATGTCTTTTTCATGAGAAAATCACTTGAAGCTGTTTTACAGAGGCAAAAATACAACATGGAAATAATAATGACAGAGTAAGACTGAATTTTGAATTTGAATTTTACATTTCTGTGTCTTAAATGGATGCATTAACCTTTTTTGCCTCTGTCTCATAGAGTAGTAACCACTGACCTAGTTCACTATGCCTGACATACTTAAAGGTTGCAGTCTTGTAAATCTGATGGGTTGTGGTGCATCGTGCATTCAACCAATAACTGGTTGGCTTTTAACTGTTTACACTTGCGTTATTTTTGGTGTGCAAACAAAAAAGCAAAAACTATGCCTGCCTCTGTGAAGCAAAAATAAAGGTCAGTAGCCTTTTTCATGTTAAAGCAGTTTAGACTTTTATCCCTCTTAAGCAGCTTGTTCTTTTACAGACACAAATAAGAATGTTAATTTTGACAACTGCATCAAGCCTGTGATTTTTTCTTTAACATGGAAACATTTTGTCAGTCTGTCAGTTATCTCTTCTTGCATGGGATGTGGTTAGGATTTCTAATAAACTATCGCACGGTCTTCAAACCAGAGATGCAAATAGTTGAGCAACATCTTGATGCTTTTCAAGACAATATAGCTTGTATTAGTGCTTCCCTTTCATCATCTCTCTCTTATGCTTATCAGAACCCTTTTGATCCACCTGCCCTCTATTATTAGCAAATTAAACAGCAGTATGGGAATTAAGTTAATTAGGAATTAATGAAAGTGTGCTGCTGTGATGTCTGCAGTGATGCTTTTTAATTCCTGCTGCTCACAACAAGAGTGAGCAGGTGTGGCCTGATCAATGGGAGGTCATTGAAGCTGTTGTTTAGTGCAACAGATCTCTGAAGTGCATCATTATTCAGCAGTCTCAAATACATAGAATGACACACACATAGACTCTACTCCATGAATTAGGATTATTATGCATGTTTAAGACAGCACATTTGAAAATTCAGATAAGTTGGTTTTACATTATAATTTTGGAGGCACAGATGTTTCAGGTATCTGCATAGAAAGTGTTCTATGCAGTGTTCTCATGATTTATCTGTTTGGGATACATTACAGCAAGAAAAGGGCAGGAAGGAGGAAATTGAGCGAAAAACGTGAAATGAGAATGTGATCTAAAGACACAGTTCTCACATCAAGTAACACTATGTGCTCATGTGACCTCGATCTCTTTTGTTTTTTTCTGCCTCACCCTTTCATCCCTCCTTCCTTTTATGTACTTGTTCTCTATTTATATCATTGATGCCACCCCTGCTCTTTCTCTCTTTCTCTCTCTCTCTCTCTCTCTCTCACACACACACACACACAATTGCTTGCTCTCCATAAATAACAATCTATCTATCTCTGTCCCACTCACACCTGCCTCCTCTTCCCATTCCCCTCACACCATGCTCTTCTCTTCCTGCTATCATCACACCCCCACCCCTATTTGTACTCTCTACAGATGAAGTTGGACAGGGGTTGGATGTGGCTACTCCTGTCCTCCCTGGCTGTTGCAGCCGTTTTGGCCCAAGACAGTCAGATGGAGTTGGATGTTTCAGATGTTGATGCAGATAGGGGCTTGGACGAGGAGGAATTGAAGGTTCTGATGGCAGAGGAGGAGGAAGAGGAGGAGGAGGAGGAAGAGGAGGAGGTGACATTGATGGATGAAGACCATTCTGATGAGACAGACACAGCAAGTGGGAAGGCTAGCAAGGCTGGAACAGATGCAAATGTCTCCTTCCAGGTCAGAAATGGTGATAAGTCAACCAAAGGTCATATAATAAACCGAAGAATCAAAGCTAGTATATTTTAGATTAAAAAAAGTATTTTATTGACAGTTTTAAAAGTCATCGGTAAGGGAAAATGGCCTGTTAATAAACTTCTGAATTGTGGTTTTTGCTCCCCAGGTAATATACAAGACTCCTGTACCCACTGGAGATGTCTACTTTGCAGAGACTTTTGATGATGGATCACTGGACAGGTAAAGCCTGAAAAATTAAACACCAAGTGCTGCTAAAAAACAGTGTAAATGTTTGATGCATGCCTGGATACATGAGCCTCCAATGGTGCCAAGTGACCAGGATACATTTACTCAGTCATTGGTTGTAGTGGGTTTGTGTGCACCTTTTCTTGTGACAGTTAAGAGTTTTGTGCTGTTTATCTCCACAGATGGCAGCTTTCAAAGACAGTGAAGGGGGATGCAGACGATGAAATTGCCAAATATGACGGTTTGTTGCTTTTTACCCTTTTGCTAATCCAGAGGGCTAGTGAAGAGCTTGTATAGAGGAAGAACTTACTTGTCTCATCATCACCAAAAAAAGGCTTTACAATCAAAGGTTGACTTTTTATATTTCTGTTAACTCTTGACTTTCAGTTTTGATTGCATTTCATCTGGCAGGGCAGTTGCTGAGATGTGAGGTCACAGCATATTTCTGATGATCTGTTGATGCAAAAAGCTCTGAGACTCCGCAACCTAACGCTTCAAATAATTAAAGGGATCGTGTTATTGAATGTCTGCCCCTCTCCTCTGGTTGAAGGGAAGTGGGTTGTGGAACAGCTAAAGGAGAACAAAGTTCCAGGAGATAAAGGTCTGGTGCTCAAGTCCCGGGCAAAACACCACGCAATTTCTGCAATGCTGGACAAATCGTTTGTCTTCCAGGATGAACCTCTGGTTGTGCAGTGAGTTCAAACATGCACATGCACACACATGAACCCTCATTTTTGTTCATCCAACTTTTTACTTCTCTGTGGACTACAGTGGGTATTTCATGTATGAGTGAGTGACTGAGATCTTTTTTTTATTTGCATTTTTGGAGTCAACAAAACTGTAAAAATTAAAAAAAATAAAAATAAATTACAAGGACTTGTTGAACTGTTTTTGTTGTGTTCTGGTTGCAGGTACGAGGTGAATTTCCAGGATGGTATCGACTGTGGGGGGGCTTATATCAAACTGCTTTCAGACACAAGCGGTCTCGATCTGGTTGGTATACATGTTGTCAACATTATGTGTAAAGTTTAACTGGTGCACTGGACAGTACACACTGTGTCCTTGTTAATATTTGTAGAAACATCATCCATAACCATCTGAGCTTTCCTCCTCTGTCTCTTGAATGAGTGGTGGATCTATGTGAAGGATGTCTGGAGCACTATGCACTCTTTCAATTAAACTGTTGTTTCTCTTTCACTGCAGGAGCAATTCCAAGACCGAACACCCTACACTATCATGTTTGGACCAGACAAGTGTGGTGAGGACTACAAGCTGCACTTCATCTTCCGCCATCAGAATCCTCTGAACAAAGACTTGGAGGAGAAGCACGCTAAGAGGCCTGATGTCGACCTGAAGAAGTTCTACACTGACAAGAAAACCCATCTCTACACTTTGAGTAAGAAGACAGTTTGGAAAGATAAGATATTTCTGATTTTTTTATCGGTCAATAATTTATATAATGCTTTAGGTACCACATTGAAGCATAATAACAGAAAGATTCAACTTCAATTTTACATGTACCAGCATACATTTCTGTGCTTTTTCTAATTGTAAATTTTCCCTGGTTGACAGTCCTGAATCCAGACAACAGCTACGAGATGCTCATTGACCAGTCCAGCGTGAGCCGCGGCAGCCTGCTACATGACGTGGTGCCTCCAGTCAACCCACCCAAAGAGATAGATGACCCCAATGACTCAAAGCCAGAAGACTGGGACGAGAGGGCCAAGATTCCCGACCCCGAGGCTGTGAAGCCTGATGACTGGTGACCTATATTTTTTTTTTCTTTTTTTTCTTTTTTGCAGACAAGGCATATTTAAATGTTAGCTGTTCAGTGACATAGATATATAATAGTAAGAGTGTGTTTCTCAGGGATGAAGATGCTCCAGCAAAAATCGAAGATCCTGATGCGTTGAAGCCAGAGGGCTGGCTGGACGATGAACCCGAGTTTATCCCCGACCCTAATGCTGAGAAACCAGAAGACTGGTGATTAAACACAATCGCTACCAAATGGTGTTTAAATTATTTTATAGTGTTTAAGTTGAGGAAATGATCCAGCCTGATCCAGCTTTTCCCTGTGTGGCTTCTTCTGTGTGCAGGGACGAAGAGATGGATGGAGAGTGGGAAGCCCCACAGATTCCTAACCCGGCCTGTGAGTCGGCACCCGGCTGTGGGGAGTGGAAACGTCCTACGATCAACAACCCTCAGTACAAGGGCAAGTGGAAAGCCCCTCTGGTGGACAATCCCAACTATCAGGTAACTATACAACTAGACCAAATAAAATTAGACTGAAGAAGATGGCTTTTTATATGTTTTTTTTTGTTTGTTTTTCAATATTTGTTTTATTTTACTACATCAGTTAGAAATGTTCAATTACCACACTGATATCTCACCATACTGACAGACCTCTATGCCCTGTTTCTAGTTTGTTTTGTTTTTTTAACAACATGAATGATAATTTGCACATCACATAGTTCAGACAAAAACTGAGCTGTTGGAGATGCTGCACATTGGTGCACCGGCTGAGACCAACTTGTCTCTTCCTTCTAATTGTTTCCCCCACATTCCTCTTCTTCTCCCAAGGGAGTCTGGAAGCCGCGCAAGATCGATAACCCAGACTATTTCGAGGATCTGCAGCCGTTTAAGATGGCATCCTTCAAGGCTCTGGGCTTAGAGTTGTGGTCCATGACCTCGGATATCTACTTTGACAACTTCATTATCACCTCTCACAAGGAGGTGGCTGACCGCTGGGCCTCTGACAGCTGGGGGCTGAAGAAACTGGTGGCTAGTGCTAATGAGGTCAGTGTGATGTTTGGTAATGGCAACAGGAGCACAGAGCAGCATCTTAACAGACACTTACATTGTCACAGTGTGCTTATAATTAATCACTATCCATTAATGGAAGGAAGAAGGGACTCATGAATGCTCACCACTTGCTCTTGTTGTCTGGTCCCTTGTTTTTTTTCCTCAACAGCCGGGGATCTTTACTCAGCTGATGATGGCAGCAGAGGAACGACCATGGCTCTGGGTGATATATATACTGACAGTTGGCCTACCTGTAGGGCTGACTATACTCTTCTGCTGGCCTAAGGTAATGTGCACATAATGACTCAGTTTATAGTATGTTTCCAATTGCTGATTTATGCAGAAGAAACCAGCAGAAAAACATCAAAGCCTTACTGTGATCCTTCTGTTTGTGTCCTAGAAATCAGAGGAAGACTACGTGTACAAGAAGGTGGATCTTCCTCGTGCTGACATAGAAGAAGAGGAAGAGGAGGATGAAGAAGAAGAGGAAGCAGCAGGAGCAGCAGAGGAGGAGGAGGAAAACAAAGCAGCGGAGGCTACGGAGGGAGCAGCAGCTGCAGGTTAGAGGGTCAAACATAGGGCATCAACCAGTCTTCTGCTGGTTCTGTATTGATTGTTTTTTTTTGGGGGGGGGGTAACAATGTGACTCTTACTTCTTTGTCCTTACTGTCTTCACCTTACTCTGCCTCTCTTAAAGCAACAGAAGAAGCTGAAGAGGAGGAGGAGGAGGAGGAGGAGGAAGAGGAAGAGGAAGGTGGAGCTGATGTGGGAGGTACCAATCACAAGGGGGATGAGGAAGAGGGAGAGGAGGAGGAAGAGGAGGAAGAAGAGGAAAGCAAAGCTCCTGAGAGAACATTAGAAGATGAGGTTGGTCTCATTTAGAGTTATTCTAATATGCACAAAAGCATTAGCTGATGGTGTTGGTGAATCTCTGAGGTGCACATGTGCAGATCCTCGGATTTAACCACCTACTACACTGACTAATCTCAGGCTAATAACCGTGTGTGTGTGATATTTTTATTTGGTTTTTGAATAAAATGATTAAACACAAGCTAAAATAATGATTTAACATTTTTATAATGTATGGATTTATTTTTGCAAAAAGATTTTGACTGGCACAGCAATGAGTGCCATCATTACACTTACCACCGTCTGTCAGTCAGTCTGTGTGTCTCTATTGTGTGAACTGGCAGCCATACTTGTTTTTACACACTCTAGCCGTTTTTCTCATGCTGATTTATTAAGTTTTTAGCACAGAGCTGAAAAATCATGTATTTGTACTCAACAACAAAAACATTTCAATGTTTGAAGGGGAGTGGAGAGATCAGTACCAATAGTATTGGTTTGCCTATAAAGTCTTATTTTTAGTAGTGGTGTCAGTGGAATTGATATAAAAAAAATATAACCTCACTAGACAATTGGAACTAAATCGTATAACTCATGTTAGCTCCCATTCTGGACAAAATACTACTGTCAGTGCTATATTGCTGTCTTCTCTGCTGTTGTGAGCAGAAATTACCACATCAGTGTGAAGAATTTTCACAACACACATAGATTATTAACTGTTAAAATGTCCCACATTGGTTTATTCTTTCATTTAGATTCATCTATATTCTTAGATTCATGTTAAACTTTTCTCACATGATCTCATACAGACAACACAGGCCACAGCATCATTCATTCTTTATTCAACCCCCCCCCTCCTCTGTTTAGACTATCTCATGTCTCTGACACAGTGTCCTTGTCCTGGTGAGAAATGTGCTCGGTCAGGGACTGGGACTGTTCCTGTTTTAATTTTTAGTGATTTCACCCATCAGAATAATCGTGTGTAACTCTGCTTGACATTTTTAAGAGTCTTTCGAGTGATGTTTTATGTCTCATCTATTTAATCTGTTTTTTTCGTGCTCTTACTTCTGGCCCACAGCCGAAGGACGGAGGAGATGTCGCCAAAGCGAGCCACAAACAAGCAGTGAGAAAGAGAAGGGTACGGAAGGACTGAGGAGGTGAACCAGGCGCCTACTGTCTCCTTTCTCCCCAATGTGGAGGAGGTGGAAGGGCTGTGTCTGCTGCTGCCCCCTCCCCCTCTCAGAGCGGAGCAGCATGTATTTCCTCCAAACCACCTGGCAGCCTGCAGTCACCCCAGCTGCCCCATCTATGACTTTACACCCACCACAGGTCTATAGTCTCCCATGCTACATCCTATATCACCCCTCACCCCCTCTCGACTTGTCCCTCCTGTCTTCTCATTGACCTATCAGATTAATCCACTGGAAATCTGGTGCATTTAGCTGTTTTTCCTCCTTTATCCTGAGCATCCACCCTTTCTTCACCTTCTTATCTTCTCAAAGCCATTGCTGTCAAAATGTCTGTCAGCCTAAAGAGCAGCCTCTTCCATCCCTGTTCCCGTTCACCCTGTCTCTGCTGTCAGTCTTCTCTCTGAATATATGCCATCATAGATCCACTAGTAGTCCACCTCTGAGCCAGAGAGCAGCAGAGAGCGTGTGCACTGCTGTCGTCTCCAGTTCACACCATTTTACAGCATATCATAGGGGCAACATCTCAGAACTTAGACCTTATTCATGTGTCCTTTGTTTTAAAGAACATGTTCAGGGACACAGTTTGACTAAGTTCCTTCCTTGTTTGAAGTTGTTCGGGTTTCAAGAGCAGGCCAGCAGGAGAGGACGCCGGGCTGCAAGGACAGGCTGAGATGTCAGAGCAGCGTCAAGACATTTCAGCTGTTGCCTCAGCTTAGTTTTAAAGTTTACCTCTTTTAAAAAAATGGATGTCCTGTTTAGATTTTAGGTAGTTTGTAAGGAGCATCACTTACTTTTATGTGTTTTTTACTAAGTTATAGCAGTTTCAGAATCGAGGATTAGCACTGATAACCCTATTTATCAGTTTATTTCATGCCAGTATACAGATTTAATAATGCAGTATTTTGAGTGACATGAGGCAGTTTTCTTGAATATACCACTGATGTACTTACTTTGAGCCTAGGTAAAATAAAATACGATCAAAGTTGATGAGAAAAACTCAGTGCTTGCAGCAAAAAACAAAAAGGGTCATTTAAAATGCCTCAGCCATCATTTATCGATACTACAGTTTAAATGTGTGGGTTCCTGCAGCAAACAGCTGGATATTAAACCTGTGAAAACATGTCTCAACCAGTCCGTACACAGCAGTGCTTTTCCAGAGTGTGTAAACTAGCTGCAGTTCAGATCCTAGATTGTTCCCTGGGACAGACAACTTTAATTTATTTGGTTATTATTGTCCCATGCTTTTGGTAGTTCATGCTCTTGCCAGATGCTGGCAGGTATCCCTGTTTACATTTGTTTGCAAATTGTACATTGCTCTTGAAAATAAAATTATTTAATACTTAAACTGTTGTCAAAAGTGTGATCAAACAAGCCCCATTATTTCCTTTATTTTTGTGTTTTCTCTTGCTCTTCTGTCATGGTCAAATACTTTCTGATACTGTAGGTTTGTGTTGGTGACAAAAGATCCAGAGAGGAGGGTGAACTGTATCTTTGACTTTTATTAAAACAGAAATGTTTAAAGGCAAAGGTGCAGGGTGTCTACACACAGACAGTTGATAAAGGGTGTGTGTAGGTAGGGCATGTTCAGCATGCCAGAAAAACAAAAAAGACCTACTACTGTACAATGGTTAAAAATATCAAAATAACCTCAATAAATTACAGCATATACATGTATATAGCCTCCATTTTCAATCCAAACCACAGTCACTTGATGTGTGCATGTCATTTCCTATTTATTAGACATAAACTGGATATTTCTACCAAAAGGAAATACATATTCGTTTAGATAACGCTGCTTTATCTCTTCCTTCCACTTTCAGTCCTTTTGTCGTTTTATCTGAGGCAGCAGTCTTGAGGGAGACTCCCTCCACTCTGCTGTCTACTGAAGACATTTTACGGTCAAAACATATCCTATGGCAGGTAATGTATTCCAGGCCTGGCTTAGTGGATCAATAGCACTCAAGGCCTCATTACTACATTTGGTCTTTTAGTTAAAGGGGAAAGCATCTCTTTGTTCTCTCCTCATCTCCCCATCTCGCCTCCTCCTCAAACCATTTGGCCCATTTTGTCCCCTCCAGACGTGGATGTTTCATGATAACGACAAACTGTAATGGAGCAGGAGTCCTCTCTGAGAGAGGCATGCATTTATGACCACACAGTTCCCTTTAAGACTCTCACATTACAATTTGGGCCATAATACTTTTTGATGGCATAATAACTCCTCAAGGTTGCAAATTTCTTAGAACAAGAAGAAAATCAACCACTTGCAATTAAAACATCACTGATGTTAGTTGAAATCACACTTCTATAGCTTGCTAAATACACAGCTTTTAACTTCTCTGTGCTTTTATTTCTCTTTCACTGTTACTGAGCCCTCGATTCAACGTTTATGAATCTTGCATTAACTTCCCTTTGTTACTAAGTTATCAGTAAATTGACAGCCTGATACTCTGTGGTTGTCAGTGTTACGATATTTTATCAGACATATTAAACTGTCAAGCAAACAGAAACCAGCTGATGAGGTGTATTACTTGTACATGCAACCTCTAATATTTATAATTCTGTTCAGTTTGCCATCTTTGAAACTGAGGAATACAGTCATGCTTTACATATATGTGATGACATCCAAGACCTGCCAAAAACTCAGATCCACCTCATGTAGAAAATACTTTACAAAAAATAAATAAACCTGTGTTGAAAACGAAGTTCCTCGTCAGACAGTATTTGTAATGTTTTCGGTTTGTTTTTCCCCACTTACAGGTCAGTTTGAGACAGGCGCACTGAGTCACAGAGGTCGGGAAATAACACACACACAAAAAAAAACAGAATTGTCCTCAAACCAAGCAGGTTAAACACAGCCGGGAATTATGTTACATTTACTACTCTGACAGAGGGTTTCAGTGTTAATGATTAAAGGGTGAAGTCTACCTCATCTGTAGTGTGTAGAGGAAGCTGCTAAAAAACAGACCTGGGCCAGACTAACACTCAATTTCCACTTGCAGGACAGGGTTACTTTTTTGTTTTTGATTATTAAATTGTTAGTTTTGACTCAGGTAAGTGAGCTTTATTACAGAAAACGCCCAGGTCTGCTGAGAAAATGAACCCCTCTCCATGTCTCCACATGTCTTCCTCTCCCAGCTGTTTGCCCGAGACTCGAGCTTTTTACCCAGGGTTCCTTACTTCCGTTTGCTCTTGGTGTCTGTGGTTTGGAAGACGCTTGAGGCCGACATGAGGTTCTCAATGTACTGACCAAGGACCTGGTTCTCAGACTTCAGCTTAAGGTTCTCCTCTTTGACTGCGTCAACCCGCGCTGACAGGTCTGCAACAAAAAGAGAACAGGAAGCTTGAACACAGATTTTCTTACAGGGAATAAATGCAGATATCCACTCCCCCTGTCTTAAGGCTAAATGTAATTTAAAAGTGTACTTAAAACCCCTTGGAGTGTTTGACCACTAATAGTGCTGTTGGGAAGTCTTTTGATAAACTGATCTCTATTTTTTTTCATATTTCTGTTTTGTCCCTCTGCCTATCTATCTACAGACAACCCAGTTTTACACAAAGATCATCTTTCCAGCAGTTGAATACTCTTTTAAACTGGATGTCCACAACTCAGTTGTTGGTAACCATTTTAAACATCAAGTTATGTAATTGAAAGCATTGCTGACACATAAAAAAATGAATTAGAGGTTTTATAGTGAATTTTTCTCATTGATAAAATGTAAATCTGTTTATGTTTGCCATCCACTTGACCAAACCTTGTGTTTATGTGCATGGTGTCAGTACATGGAAGAAGTTTGTGCATGTTAGTGTCAAGACTTCAAAAGCCTTTTACTGCCAAGGGACTCTCAAAAATCATCCAGTAAGAAAACATATGGAAAGCTGTTTTTGATTTAAATTAACTTGGGGGTGACCTCCCACCCTGGAGAAAACACAGTAGAAAGAATATGTGTGTGAGTGATATTTGTTTGTTACCTTCCAGCGTGTGCTGAAGCTCCAAAACCTGATTTATTAACCTTGTCTTCTCTTCCATCTCCACCTGGTTCTCCATGTCACCTGAAAAACACATGCACTTATGTGATCGACTTAAACTTACCACCAATTTTATCAGTATTACTACTTAATACAACCCTCAGACATACATTGCTCAACAATGTCGCAGGTTAGTAGACATACCATCTATGTCACAGTTCATGATGTTCAGCTCGTTCTCCTGTTTAGAATACAGGGCTGCAGATCCACTGTCCGCTGTAAATGAAGAAAATCAGACGCTATTAGCCAAGTAAAGCAGTTATGCTTCTGTTGTTACAACATTTTAACACTTTTTTCGTCAAAAGCTGGCAGCAAATACCAGCTAAATGAAGGGGCTTCAACTTTTCCCAGAGAAGTTTGTTAGTCAAGGTGACAAACCACCCATATATTAACACATCCTGACATGTTATCAGATGGTTAGAGGCAAAAACAATTGTTACATTAAATTTATATGGCATCTTTTCAGGGGAAACAGCACTTTTAGTGTAGAGGTTACTACAGATGTTATCACTTTAAGTTAAAAGAGGTGCTCTTTTCTTCAGGGGAGGTAGCCCACCTCCACCATAAATACAGAAAGAAAACCTATCGCTATGCTTTGTGTGTGAAATATATAAAAGTAAGTGGAGTTGACAAAAGTTTACAATTGATCACTTCAGGGCATCAGTGTTTATAGTGAACAGAGTCAGTAGCATCAATTCGCTCTGCAAGGATGCTACATGATATGATTGCTGTTATGTTTAGCCTTGAATGCTCCAATATGAGGGAAACGAGCTGAGGTATGTTATCCCTGGCTGCAGCGGGTGGGGCTGATGGTAGCTGGGAGGCAGCAGACACCGCACCCTGGACAGGAGTGTGAGATGTTACTGCTCATTGCTGACATGCAAAAGCACCATTAAATGTCTCCCATGAGCCAAACATTTTGTAGACATGGATAGACTTTGTTTTGTCTGTCTAATGACCAACAATCTTGCGCATCGTAACTCAGCCACAAATACACGAGCGATCAACGCCAAAATATCTCCATCTCGCTGGTTCGTGACATGTCAATGAATCCCGATATCAAATCTCCCACTCAGAGCCATGGTTGTGCGATCAGACAACCACCCTGTTGGCGATTTGTCAAAGTCTGACTACTTTAAGTCGTTTATTCTCGCCTTTTCTGACGCAGAAGTGAAGCATCTTCAATCTACATCGCGAGTTGCTAGTCCTGACTATCGTTAGCTTGGCCATATACGTCCAATGACCGTAAACAGAGATTATCCAACTTAATAACATAATTTGACAACGCGCGGGCATCGTTATTTTTCTTAAAAAATCGTTGTAACATCTTGTGTTACACCGTGGGTTGATCATAGAGGCTGCCATCAAACCTTTACGGCAAGAAACATCATGAACAACAGACCATAGGACATGTCCGATAATGGACACATAGCTATGTAAGCTATCTTTTTCACTAGCTGCGCCGACTGAGCTGCAACATTTCCTTCCTCCGTCCACAGAAAAAGGCGAGGTTAGTGATTTATAAGAAGATACAAAAGTTTGACTGTCTGGTTAGTCTTATAACGTTATTTCTGAGCGACACTGTGATAAATAACAACGCAAATCGGCCGTGCTGCTAACGTTACATTTACCCTTAAAGCTAACTGCTGCTGCTAGCTTACTCCAAGTTAAAAAATATATTGTAAAACTTATGAAGATCAAGCTGCTCCAGAAAATTATTTAACCCAAACAACAAGAACATGCCGGTGTTTAAACTTACCCAGAGCGAGAAAAACCTTCTCCGTTACGCGGAGTTACTCTGTAAACAGACGAGAGGCTCCGTGGCGATGATTGAGAATGATGGACGTGCTTCACCCATTCACCTCGTCATCGCGACGTCACTGTGTGTGTGTACGTGACCATACCGACCGACAGGGGGAGCAACTACTGCACACTCACACACCATACACACTCAGACTTGCATACTTGCACACGCGCGCTAGCCGCAGCCCTAGCAGATGCTCAGGCGTTCAGTCATCCCCCTTGCAGCAGATCACACAGGCCTACACACGCAGACAGTCAGAGCGGCAGTTGGCAATGAAAACCTGACCAGCAGTGGCATACCCACCAGACCTTTTTGTGCGTGCATGTGTGTTTGTTTTTGTGCATCTAGCTCCTCTCATTTTGTCCATCTGTCTGCATGCTATATGGAGTGGTTGCTGGTCTGTGTGAACATAACTATACACATGTCTGTGTGTGTGGCATCCTTGCAGGCTGTGTGCTGCGTCTCTGCTCGCTCTGAGGAGTCCATATGCTGCTGCTTGTCAGCCAAACTAAACCCTGGGGACACTGCTGCCTCAGCCAATAGCCCTCCATGACCAGTCTACTCCCTCCATCTTTTTCACACCCTCTCTTTTTGCTCCCTTGCTGCGTGTTTGTCTGAGTGTGTGTGTTTCCCAAACCCCGTGGGATATCGCTGGGTGAAAGTACCAAAACTGTCTTACCCCCGACTACTAACATGTCCAAATATGTATTCTCCAGCTCTTTCTCAATGACAGTTTATCAGCGACAAAGCCATGAATGAATAATTGAAAAGAAATCCAAGCTGAACCCAAATTAGCGGTCCAAATTTTACGAGACTGCAGAGATTTTTTCAGGAGATTTTTTTTTGAACAACATAGTCCTGTTCTCAGTGTAGACCACATCTCACAAGCTCAGTGTTTTGTTTTGTTTCAGAGGCATCCGGTTGGATTTTTTGAACAACATCAACTGGGAGTCAGATCAATCATAGAGCCAGGGAAAGTTAGAATCAGAAATGCTGCCTGCAGTTTGATACAATCATCTCAACTAAAAGTTCACTGGTTTGGCCTTTTCTGGGACCTTATTGAACTGCCTCTTAACATCTGTTGATGAAGCTGTCACCACAACATCTGTCAGTTGATACCAGGAAAATTGTTAACGAAAGAAACTCATTTGATGAAGGCTGCAAGAGACTGAAAGAGCCGATATTTCCTACAGGAGTTGGTCAAGACCAAAAATAGGGCTAGCTACTATAATCAGCTGATCAGAGACGTGACTCCAAGTGAAAGATAATATTCTTCTCCCCTAATGCTCACTTACAGCTCGATGGGTAACGTAGCCCCCAAAACCCGCCATATACTCATTAAGAAATTTTGATGGACAGTTTCAAAGAAAATTTGACGTTTGAAGGGTTCATCTGCAAAAATAGATACCCCTGTTTTTATTAATTTTCCTAAACTATGTTTGTATGCACTCTAGGGAACGTCATTTCAAACTGGTGTTGGGTTGTTTTGATAAATTATCTCAAAATGTTTCAATATTCATAAATTGTCTGCGTGCACTCAAATGGAATATCAGTCAAACTGGTCTCTGTTAATTCATTTTAAAAACAGGGTTTGTGAACTCTGTTTCCACAACAGCTATAAGGTTACTTATTTTTTTGCAAATCCCAGTGCTGGATTACTAGTTAGGACCCCCCAGACTTTCAGGGGTTCCCAGGTTCACTCTTTGAGTTCAGGTCATGTGAAAGATCATACATTTGTCAAGGAATTTGCACCACTTAAGGGCAGATGCAGATTAATAACACTGAATCTTGTGGCCCTATTTTGTACAATGTAGCTTCACCTGTGTTATCTTATTGTGTTAATGTGGTGCAAAATTTCCTGATGCAGTCTCCAAAATATTGATTATGGTCATAATTATTACTGTTCATATTCTCAAAGATGTCCTCCTGTGGCAAAAGGTTTTGCTGTCAATGCATTTCCATATGTATGACAGCAAACAGCTGACAGGCAATTTCAAAACCAATCTGCTAAACAGCTGTTCAGGACTATGTGTGTCACTGAATTTGCAGTATTTCTTTGAAATGTTGGTTACAAATCAATGGATAATTGATTGTTGCTGATGCAGTGCTGGAAAGTGCTCGTTGTAAGATGCTAATTCACAGGATTTAGAGCAGAAAGGGGTCGTTCCTCATGGTAACATCCAAACATTAAGTTAAATGCTTTTTGTCATCATCAAACTCACTTCAAGGACAATAACTGTGTGTATGTGTGCGCAAAGATATGTAGTCTTAAGTAAAAACAAAATGCAGTAGCACTGGTAGGAGCCACACCTCAATCTTGTTACAGTGAAACACGCCATTATAATCACTCTGGTTTTACAAGTTGCTTGTTTCTGCCTCTCTGTCAATTGCTCAGTCAACATCTCTCTAATGCTTCAACCGTCGTGTCCGTCACGGAGTGAGTGTGTGCTACATTAACAATGTATCTTTGAAAAATAAAGATATGTACAACAATTTCATACATAAAACAAATATATCACAGGGCTGCAATTAAAACCAAAGTGGAGTAATTATCTAGCATGTCAAGTAAACTTTGACTAGTTCTTCAGCTGCAGAAACTAGGTCAGAAAAAGACTAAGTTTGGGGAAAAAAGACCAAAGTGCAAAAACTGCTGAGCAGTGCCTTATGGCTCTACCTGTGTCATCTGTCAGGGAGATGTTAGTAAACGTCCCGTCATCCTCATCCACAACTTCCTCCATGGCCTGAGTCTCTTTCTCTTCCTCCAGCTTGCTGTCCTTTTTGGTTTTAATTCATAAACTCAGTCATTAGTGTCTGAGTTGTCCAGCATGTGACTCCTTCTCTCTGTCTTTGCTTGAACTTTGCTCCTGCTTCTTCACTCTAACTCTCTTCTTGTCCTTTAGCCCTGCCTCCACACACACCTGCCGCCTGAATCATTCACATCGTCACGGTTACCTGCCCTACCGGTGGCTCAGGTTACAGAGCTATCTTGCTA
Source organism: Acanthurus leucopareius (assembly GCA_029814765.1). NCBI lineage: Eukaryota > Metazoa > Chordata > Actinopteri > Acanthuriformes > Acanthuridae > Acanthurus > Acanthurus leucopareius. Next base: position 23,901,407 of record JAQMCX010000043.1, on the reverse strand, counting down.
ATGGGTTGCCATGGAGACCACTGGCCATTGTTAGACAGACTGCCCCACCAGGAAAACCATCAAGGGTCAAAGTTTGAGTCCCAGTCTGCTCATGTGAAAGGAGGTGGAGGCACACACTTGGTCACACATTAACTTTGAAAAAATTTGAGTGGGAGCTGATAATGAGGACGGGTCAAATGTTCTATGTTTTGTTTTATTTGTTTTATTTTTATTCCATTTTGTTTAAACACCAGAGCATCATAAATGTGCAGTGCTGTAACAAATATAAAACTTTGACTCTACTGCAATTATTCAGATTATTTTTCTCCTAATTAGAATATGACTCTATTTAGAGTTGACCTCCTGTGACAGAAGAGGGCACAGGAAAGCAGTTGCATGAGATCGCTTGGAGTTTCCTGCCCTCTGGTGGTTAATGTTGATCACTGCGATTCAGTGATAGGCGACTCAGTTCCATCTGAGAGCAGCCTGCAGTGACAGTGCAGTTCACACACAAAAAGCTCTATATACAGCCATGAAGAAGACCTGAGGCTTTAAAAGATCTACAGCTTTATGTTCAAATTAAGCCACTGACATTAGGATTATGATGACTATGTCACATATTTCAACACTAAAATAAAAATAAACCTATGATCATTTTTAGCTAAACCCAAGTGTTGCAATTGGTCCCACACCAAAATGCTGCAAGTTTTGAATACTAAGTATAAAGATTTAACACAAAAGTGTGACCAAAAACAAAACAAAAAATAAATATGAACTTTATGCACTTGCTGTCCTGAAATTCTCCAACAAATATCGTGGTCCTCCTTAGATAAAGGGGTTTGCTCAGATGTCATCAAAATGTCTTACTTGTCACCACATAGCTAAAATACAATCTCAGAGATCTAAGAGTAAAGCCCATGCACTGATGGAGGCCTTAAGATGTGGTTTAAAGCTCCAGAAACAGCTAATAAGTAGATCCCATCTTGAAAATCATTTTGCTTGTCACCATATATGACAATTAAATGTTACTTTCTTTTTTCAAAAAAGTAAAAACAAAAGCATTTTTTGTTTGTCATCGCTTCATTCTCATTTTAACAAAAGGCCATTTGCTGAATAACAGTGGTGAATGTAGATGCTGGAGCATAAAACTACCTCTTAAAGATTTTGTGCTAATAATAGTAGATGGGCCTGGAAATTATATGTAGTATTATAGCGTAATAATATACAAGACAAGGAGACTATTGGCAAGTCCAATTGGGTATTTAGGTCTAGCCAGCAGACAATAACTACCTACATGCTGTGTGCAGATTGTATGAATTACAGCAGCATGTGTTTTTGTTGTGTGAAAAACAGCCTTTGCATCTGCCTTCTTTTTATGTTGGTGTTATGCTTGCATCCATGTATTTGTGTGTAGATGCAGTCATGCTCACTTTTGAAGTGTCTTTAATAAATCTTTTCTTTCTGTTTTCATGAACACAACTAATTGTCTTTATTTGAGTGGCTACAGTGTGTGTTCACACACATGTGTGTCTGCAAGGATTCACCAGCCCAATAAAGCAAACTGACATTTATGGTGCCAATATCATAAAGGGAGCATAGCCCACAACATGCAACAGTTTGCTAATAATCCAAACGTTAACTCTTAGCTGCAGTCTGATCAGCTGCCTTAGAGTCTTGCTGCTGTTCACAGATCAGTTTGATAACTCGAACAGTATAAAGAACCACACTGCCAGCCAAACTTGGCTTGGGACACTGAAGCAGCAGTTCCACCCAAATCACTAGATAATGTTCAAAGGCGAGTGGAGAACAAAGGTTTAAAGTTTACAGGCTGGTGGAGGATGGTGTTTCATCGTTAAGAGTGAGTTTCTGAGTGAAAGAGATGGGTGTGTATTTATGAGTGTGTGTGTGATGGATAGGGGCCAGTGATAGGTTCTAGCAGTTTCAGGCTCTAGAGACAGCTTAACCCTTACACAACCTGGAGACAGTCCACCAAACAGCTAAAATACACACTAAATAACTGTAACTATCCACTACAATAAAATACTCCCATCACATACTTCTGATTGATTCTGAGCAAGAATTAAGCAGGTACAGAGTATGTGACCTTTGTTTGAAACACTCCCTATATGTGTGTGTGTGTGTGTGTTTGTGATATACATGTTTCTATTTAATCATATATTGAACTCACAACAGTTTGTCATTGATATCTGCAACCAGTGTGCTCTCTCACTCCTTTTCTTTGTCTGTGTGTGTGTTTAATAATTACTGTGCAGTGACATCCAAGAACCAGAGCAAGATCTGTGACAGGATTAGCTGCACACACAACATGAGAGAGAGAGAGAGACAGAGAGAGAGAGGGAGAGAGAGAGAGGGGAGGGTGTGTATTGGTGTGACTGTTCTTCCTCTCTTTCTCCCCCCTGTGATAGTCCACAGACCAGATGCACACTTTGGCACCAACGATCTGCCAGTGTTATGTTAGGCATGGGGCATACACATTCGGCACACGCATACATGTGCACACACACACACGCAGAGAGGAGAAGAGGCTGTAAAAAGAGCATTCGTCCATCTGTCCATCTCTGAGCACATCAGCATGTTTTGTGTTTCCCTACTGTGTCCTCAACACTATGTGCATGAGTGTGTGTGTGTGAGGGTGTGAGGGTGTGTGTGTGACAGAATTCTGCAGGATCTTTCATGCTTAATATTCAAACAGAAATAAAACTTGGATTGTAACATTTAGAAGCTGCATTAGGAGAAGTGAGCTCTTGTCAGGTTGAATGAGCAAAAGAGATAATCAAACTGCTAAAGAGGAGGCAAACAATCAGCTGTGAGCTTTAGATAAGAGACACGAATTCTGACTTTATTCACAACGAGACACCATGCTGAACTGTGCTGTTACTCTCCACCAACAGCTGATAATGTGTGAAGGTTGCCTCACACACACTCACACACCCACACATACAGTGAATCCCACCACTGAACAGTCCTTAGTTCAGTGTTGCAGAAAGGGTCACCAGCCCCCAACTCATAGAGATAACCAGCTCTCCTTATCGATGTGCATACATTTATGTGCACAAGCCTTTATATATCATTTCTATATGTGATGATAAAAGTGTGTTTCTTTGTGCGAGTGTTTATATTTCCCACCTTGTAGTTTATTCCATTGACTAATCGAGTTGCTCTCAAATATTCAGTTGCTTGCAGGCAAACAAGGCATTTGTATGAGGATCAGAGTTTTGTGTCATCATCTGTTTGTATTTGTCTTCACTATCTATCTATCTATCTATCTATCTATCTATCTATCTATCTATCTATCTATCTATCTATCTATCTATCTATCT
>JAQMCX010000043.1:23874619-23884770 GCA_029814765.1 Acanthurus leucopareius | reverse complement strand
GTGTGTGTGTTTGTGTGTGTGTGTGTGTGTGTGTGTGTGTGTGTGTGTGTGTGTGTGTGTGTGTGTGTGTGTGTGAATGCATTAGTGTGTTTTAGTGGAATCGTTAGAGAGAGAGACAAGGGAGCACATATGGCCTGAACAGTCGGGGATGGAACTCAGAACTCCCACATGACACGGCAGATAAAAATAAAAATGGGAGGGAGAGAGACACACACTGATGGATGGAGAGAGGGAGAGAATTGGCCTCCACTGCGACATGTATTTGTTAAGATAAGATTAAGTCAATTTGTGTGCATGTCAGAGTGTGAGTACGTGCCTGTGATCTCTCTCTTAGGGTGGCGATTGCGAACAAGAGCGTCATGCAATGTAAAAGTACCTGTGATTCACAACATTACCATGTACTACAGTCATCGGTCACATGTTCATGGCACTGGGGATCATATTTTCATGTGAAACTATTATTCAAATAATAGATCTTGGATAGGCAGATGTGAATCACATGGCTGCTGTAAAGAACTGTTGCACCCTACAAGTGTTCTCATTTAAACTGAAAAAAAATTCCTCTTTCTCATTTCCTTTTCTTTTTTTCTTGCACCTCAGTGTGGCAGGAGTATTTCTAACAGCTATTATTAATGCACAATGGTTCTGTACTTCTCTTTATCATTGCGGTTTTTGAATGGAACTGAAACTCTACTGTTGCACCTTTTTTCAGGCTTGCTCCACAGAAAAATGGCCTCAAAGGCCCAACGATACAACTTTTGTCAGTTTGTGTCATTTTATCAATCTGTTGTTTAAATGTTTTTTAAAAAAAGCTTAAGTCTTGACTTGGAGTACCTGCTGACCCTTTGTTTTTTCACAGTTATATTTTAGGCTTCAATTTTAAATAATTAGACTTATACATTCTAATTCAAAGGAGGTATTTAAGTAGTTTTGCCAGAAAAGCTTGCTCATTTGGAATTATTTTAAAATGTTGAAAGACAAAAGTAACCTTCAATGTGTTAGTGTTTTGGGTTTTTTTTCTGGTTGAAAAAAATATGTGAAAATTACAGAAAGTTGATTAATGTTGTGTGGTTTTTAGAAAACTGTCTGTAGCTCTTAGCTGCTCATCCATGTCTATATAACTTGGACACTAATCTCTTAATATTATTAATGACTTTGTGTACACTCATTAGATGATATGTTAATGTTAAGCCATAAAGTAAACCCAAATATAGCATTACATGAACAGGCAAACCAACATCTCAAGAGGACTTTCAGCATTTCCTGTCATTATAATAAGTTCTCACTTAAACTGCTCTAGTTATGGCTCATCAGGGACAGAAAGTTATCACTCTACACATAAACACGCAGTTTAGGACAACCCACTACAAAATCCAAAATATGGAATACTTTAGCACCCTTTAAAATGTAATTTGAAATCCTTAAAATATTAATAATTGAATTTTATTATGAGTATCATACAGATAGTGGTGTAAATTTGTAGGGTGCTAAAGTAAACTCAAAAAGTTTAATATAAATTATTTTTATTGATTTTATCTGTCTGTGCTCTGTATATAACCATCTGTATGTTATACTTTTAACAAAACAAACTTTAAAAAAAATAGTAAAGAAGAAAATGAATCTTTTTGTGCTAAGTCAACCCCTTGTGAAAAAATATGGTAATAAAGTGATGAGCTACCAATGAATTATTAGCTTGTGTTTACTTACTAGCGAGCTAGTTTACCTGTATATGACAATTACATACGGATTTTATCTTCTCCGATGCGATAATTGAGTAAAAAAAAGGGGGGTTAGACTTATGAACAACACTGCACAGGTGGGAGGTATAGCTGGAACCGGCCCGGTCCTCTCCGGAGCACACTCTGCACTCCAGTCCGGGTTTTCGGAGCGTCCTTGAGCGGGCTCCTCACAGCCTCTAGCTGGTTTTTGCTCAACTCTTGTCCTAATATCACTCCGCTGGCATGGTGGAGAAGTGGACCTGATTATTGTGATGGTGGCAGGCGGCAGCCAGTGACTACAGACTTCCGCCACAGCTTTCCATATCCGCGTTTTGCGCCGTCTGGGCTACTCTAGTCGCCTCACAACCGGACTACCGAGGGCTCTTGTGCTCTTTTCCCCTAAGTCAACAACAGCTTCACCGGGATTTCTTTCAAACCAAAACCATATGAGATGCAAGTTCACTGGGAAACTCCGGAGCCCGTTCGGTTCTGGCAGCAAAACTTTTTCTCAAAGGACAACACGGTGAAACGGCAAGTGGACTGTTGCTGCTGCCGCCGCTGCTGCCCCTCCGCGGGACGGTTTGTGTGTATATGACCGAAGAGTGCCTGCTTACATTCATACCTTCTCGGTATTGTTGTTTTTTTTTTTCTCCAGCGGAGTTGTTGTTAGCAGCGTGGCAGCGGTTTTATTGTGAATTCAGTTTGGGGGTTGCTGTTGTCTCACTCAGGCTGGGTGTTATTTGTGTATTCGGGAGAGGGCTGTTTGAAAACAGTGCCGAAGAGGGAAGAAGAAACGGTCACTCGTGAGCCTTTAACCGTATGACTGCTCGGCTCGCAGCCCTTTAAACCTTCCGTGATTACTCGCTTCGGCGGCTGTTAGCGGTCGTATTTTCCCTCCGCTGCCCGGTCGGCTGCTTGGGACCCTTCGCCTGGGAAGACAAGAGAGGTAGAGGACACTTGGTGGTGGAGGTGGAGGAGGAGGTGACCGGAGGAGGAGGGGGTGGTGGTGGTGGCGGTGAGCTTGACGGGGAGAAAAGTTCTTCCAAAATAGCAGCCACTCGGCCCAGTGATGGGGGACTTCGCCTCCCCCGCTGCCGGACCCAACGGCAGTATCTGCATCAACAACAGCATGAACCCGGCCGCCGGGAGTGTGGTGCCCGCCGGGGCGGTGGGCATACCTAAGCACAGCACGGTGGTGGAGAGGCTGAGGCAGCGGATAGAGGGCTGCCGGAGACACCACGTAAACTGCGAAAACAGGTACCAGCAAGCCCACGCCGAGCAGCTGGAGATAGAGCGGAGAGAGACGGTCAGCCTGTACCAGCGGAGTCTGGAGCAGAGGGCCAAGAAGTCAGCCAGCGGCAGTGGCGGCAGCAAGCAGCCGCAGAGCAAGCAGCAGGACCCGGACTCTGCCTCCTCCACGGAACAGAGGAATAACACACTCATAGCGGTAAGGACGAGCTCGCAATCACGACCAAGACTTTCCCGAGACACCCCTTCACTTACACAGAAACGCATCACACACTTCAGTATACACTCCCTCCTTCATTTTCCCTCCATCTTTCTGTCCCCCCCAAAAAATCTTGGATCCCCATCAAGCTGCAAGCTGCACCAATGCTACTTGTTCACCACTGTGAAAACTTGTTGAAATCACATTCACAGAGTGCTGGCAATTGCTTTGGAAACACACACTTCACTTTTTCAAACCAGAGTGCAAACGAGTGCTTTTGTTTACAAAGAAACCCAGCTTGCCATTGAAGAATACAGGCTCTAAGGGCTTGTGTGCTGCAGGATTTGGACATGACAAGCCTGACAGCTGATATATGATCTTTTGCGAGATCACTGCTGCTTTAAAGGAAGGTTGAAAGTCTGGAAGGCATTGCTAATTGTCAAGTTAAGATTCTCCCCTCAACTAACTTCTGAAGGATGGCTGCCTTTCTTTGCGTGAAAACAACTTCTCCTTTCTTGTTCTTTGTTTTTTTGGTGCAAATTGTTCTGCAAGACAGGCAGCATTAACGTTGCAACATTGCTTCCTTGCTTTCAGTAGCAGCAGTTTATGCCTCAGCCTGTTCTGTAACCTTCGTAACATACTCTCAAAATCAACAGCCAGTCTCCACAGTGTTGCAAACAACTAATCACAGCAGCCTCATCACTAAGTGTATCTTAAATTACTTCAGGTGGCTGTGACAGCTAAATATTTTGAATGCTATAAGTAACTTTATTAAATAATTATTTATAATTAAGTTAACTGAATGCAGTTTTCACATCGTATATTTTACAAGGAGGCTCTACTTTTAAAACTAATGCATAAATGCTCGACGAAATGTAGATATTCTAAGTCCTTTGGAGTCAATATAAACTCTCAGCATATTTTTTAAGCAATGCTACAATGAGTTCCTGTTGGTAGGGGGCAGTGGTAACATGGAGGATTTTTGAATTCCTTATGGCTTATGAGGATTTTGGTTTGTAGGCTTTTATTGATGAGCAGGTCTGCAGATCAGATTTTTAAGTGACAAGCTTTACAATGAAATGTCTTGATGTGAGGCTGTTATTGCGTGCATGACACAGACTGAGACAGAAGTCGGCAAGCTTTGAGTGTCCCCCGCTCAGACAACTCTGAGCTGCTGTGTCCGTCAGAGAGGATACATGTCGGGAAAGTCACTATTGTTATCCCTTTTGTGGCTGCAATGAGCCCAGATCCTCCTCCTTTGAAATGCAAAATCAGAACGTCTTTACTCTCTACGACAGCCCAGGTCATTTTTTAAGAGAGCCACACAAGCCTGGACAGCTACAGCTTTGGAGAGCAGCAGTGATTTTAATAGTGTAGGACCTCCCAGCAGCCCTTGTGGACATTAAACCGAACCGCCCATTAGATGGCCGGCAACAAATGCTCGGAGAATAGAGGGATTATTGCTTAAAGACACAGTGGCATCTCTCAGCTCTGTCCCTCTCTGCTCCTGTCCCAGTAACTGATGGTGACACCTCAATTGCATACCCACACTGCATCCAAAAGGTACATCACAGAGCTCGATTTCAGTACCTTTTATATACTACATTGTAGAATCTTGGCATTGTTCATTAAATGCATTAAATTTTAAGAAATTGAAAGGAAATAAGAGAAAAGTGTTCGTCCCTCTCCTGTTTTTCCTCTGAAGAACAGATCTGCAGCTAGATGGCTGTATGTAGTCACTGCAGAAACAGGCATTCTAGGAAAGCCGAGTATGCTGTTAACGTAACTGCACACATCACATACACACACGCATGCACAAATACCCGGAGGGCCTTTATCTGTAGGGGTTATGTTGTAGACTGTACTCAGTCATTTACTGTATTAAGAAAGTGTGTTTAAAGGCAGTTTCGCCTGCACCTAAAAGAGGAGTTCAGTGACAGATGTGCTTGACATCATGACTGAATTGCATGTGAAGCCTTCCCAGTGTTAGGCTGAAAGGATGCAAATGACGTCCTGTGAGGTGTGTGTGTGCTGTTGTTCCAGTTGGTTGGCAATGTCAGTATGACAGCCTATTTATGAGTTTGAAGAATGTCAGGAATTTGTACATTTTGCAAGAAGTAAATTGATAATATATGTTAAAATCTATGTGTTTCTTAGGGATTAAAATGTTAAGACATTGTTTTTCCAATTACTGCAGATTGTAGTTATAAATTGGAAATTGTAGACTGGTAATTCATGGTCCATACTGTTGTAACATGGCATTCTTAAAGAGTTTTGCATTGTCACATGCATCCCAGTACACTGTGCACTGGTCTAATGGTTCTCAGACACACCCACATTGTGGCAGGACAAACCTATAATTATGGAAAGTGTGTGTTTGTGTTTATAGGCTAACTATTAGTGAAAGAGTAAAAGAAGACACTAGGAGCCTGTTCTGTCTTTCCCACCATTTTTTTTTTTACATAATTTGAGAAGTATTGCAGTATTCATTCAAAACAGCAGATACCAGGAAGGGGGACCTTGGATGTGTAAAGACCTATATCTTGAAAGTGAGGTCTGAAACCGTCATTGGTCAAAAATCTTGCTGATATTCACTTTCGCTAGGTGGACACTTCCAAGCTTGTAATTGTCCGACAATGAGAGGGTTGCTTGTCAAACAACAGTTCTCCTTTCTACTTTTGCCAACAGTGATGGATCTCATTGCGCTAACACCCGGGTAGTCAAAGATGAATTTAAATATTTAAAATTTCTGCATTTTTGATGCTCTGAATATACCCTGGATTAGTTTGTCTGCCAAATGTTGTAAGTTATGGGTGAGATAGAGGAGTGTGTCTAACTTGCAGGCATGTTGTAAAAGCCGATAATTACACTTCCTTGAGGGATATTGAAGGTGTGCTGTTAGCTCACTGTCCACAGTATGCACATGCAGACACACACACACTGACACACAAATCTTATACTTATCAATTTCTTCTCAACAGTTGCCTCTGTAAAATGATCAGTGTTTGGTCACTGTCAGTGGATATAAATCTGAAGTTTTCGTGTCATGAAAAACACAAATTCCTTTAGGACTAAGAATACAGCAGGGTGAAAGCGCATGTGCACGCGTATGGTTTTACTACAACAGGTGTCTGTGTAAGTGGATGTGTTCTTCCCCGTGTAGTTAACGGGTACAGTCTGCATTAACTTCGCTGACATGGGCAAATAACAGAATTTACATCACCCAAACCTTCGTGGCCTTGTGGACACAGACAGCAAAGAGAGGGTAAAGCTCGATTTATAGTTGTGCATTAAGGGTTTACAGAGTTGCTACAGAGGCTGTGCACGTAACCGCTGTAGGCTGCACCACAGCTGATGTGCTCCTGCTCAAAAATAACTGAATGCCATAGTTATTGTGGTTATGGAGATACCATTAAGGAACCGCAAGAACTGGGATTGGTCATGAACATGGTTTGCTTGAGCCTCCCCATGTAAGTTTCTAATATTAGTGGAGATTGTTGATAGTGAGGATAACAGCACTCAGGTGTAGGAACAAAAACTTTAATTTTTTTCCCCTCTCAGTAAAATGAAGAACATGCTTTTAGCAGAAGAAATATAGAATAAAATTCCCACTATAGGTATCTACAGGATGCTCAATACCTTACTTGAAGTAGAAGTCCAGGTTAACCTGACCAGGAATTTTAGACTGAGACCATCAGTGATGGAGGATAAACACATCACTTTTGTGCTCAAGTGATATTGATGAATTAATGTAATTTATCTAAAACAACAGAACATCGGAAGCACACAGAAAAAATCTTTCTTCAATATTACTATGCTGTTAGATAAAATCAGTCTGTGGCGGCTGCTGCATTAGGGGTCATTACGTGCACTCATCTTCCCAGAATGACTTTTGACAACCCACAGGGGAACAGATGTGAGCTTGTTCATTAGTAAGGACAATAACTGCCACCAAACACAACATGTCCTCTGGCTGTTGCTTTTGGGCCTGCAGAGGTTACTGTCGGTGGAGATATTTGCATGTTTTCTTTTTGTTTTTCTTTTATCTGATTGTTAAGCAGCACAAAACTCGGAGTCTAAAAATGAAAATTTCATTTTGATGTTGAGTTAGTGACAACAAAATCTGACAGTTGTTGAACTTTTTTATGTCTGAAAAGAAAGTTTTCTGTATCTGAAAAGAGGTTTGCTGGCAAACTTCACTGTGGATGTACTCAGTATCTTAACATGATATTACATTGTCAACTTTTGGCAGGTTATCTAAGGGCATAGGGAAATAACAGAGCATATTAATCAGTAGCTGTCATGTTTTTACTGTGTATTTGTATGCAAGCAGGTTTCTTTGTTGAGATCCTGGTGGAGGCACATAGGCTGCTGTGAAGATCCAGTCTATAATCTTTCAGTTACAGGCACGTGTTTCTGAACCAATGAGCCACAGTGTTGCTCAAGAACTAATTTGTGACCTGTACTTTTTGACTAAACCAACAAAAATCCAGTCAGATCAGATTACCTAATGGTTAACAAGTTTACAGCTGCGAGGCCGAGGTGCACAGTGAGGGGCTCGTTAGTTCCACCGAAACACAGTAGCTCAGGACAGTCTGTCTTCAGCTCTGCTCACTCCTTGGCATCCATCTCACCGAGGAATGTCTCACACACTCTCACACACACACACACACACACACACACACACACACACACACACACACACACACACACACTCTGTTGTCCTGCTCAACTTTTGGCAGCAGAGGCCAAAGTGTGGGCGGCTGAGTTTTCATGAATCCGAGGCCTTCCCTTTCTCTCCCTTCCTCTCCTCCCTCCCTCTCTCTGTTCACCACCTCTCTGGTTTCAGTTTTAGCACGGCGCTAATGTAGTGTGGACGGGCCTTGGTAGCTTTAGCATTGTTAATGTTAGCCGGGACTGTTGCCTCAGAGCTATATTTAAACCACTGAGCTGGCATGAAGCTGACACTCAGTCACTACGTACATGCACACACGCAGAGTGTGACGTCAACATACACTGGTGACATCACAAGCATGCTGTTTTTCAACTTATTATAGACCAGTTTCACTGACTCCCTCTGATGCTTTATAGACTGTGTCTTTCAAATGCTTGTCCTTACCTTTTCTTGCTCTCATGTCCATTTTTACTCAGACGCTTTTGACTCTTTTTCTCTACTTTCTTTGCTTCCTCTCACCCTTGTCCCCTACACACAAGCACATGCTGGATGTTTTTGATTTTGGGGTGGCCGCGACCGCATTCTCTTCCACCCACGCTTGTTCACGTTTTACAGGAACATACACATGTTGCGCACAGACCCGTGAATAAGCCAGAGAGCAGTTTTGCCTGCTTTTAGGCTGTGGTTGCAACAACAAACTCCTGTCCAGTTTTGAGAGTTTTAGTTCTTTAAAAGTGTAAAAATCTCTAAAAGGTATCTTAAAGTTGATCACACTAGTAATAAATTATAGTCAGCAGTACTTTCTCTGTCATGCACACACATACTGACAAGCTTAGTCCACTTCTTAAGAAGGTTGAATATATGCTATCAGTGATGATTCAGCAGTGCACAGCAGAAGGCCTCGTTCATGTTTCAGTCCTCAAATATTTGCTCAACTAGTTTCGTGGGCTTTTCTAGTCTTCTCACCTTCTGACAACTGCTTTGTATTTTCCTGCTAAACACTTAGTTGTTTCAGCTTCTGTTTGGGGTTTTTCTAGAGAGGTTGCATCTGTTAATGTCTGTTTTATTACTTGTGATTCTCTGTTCTTCATAATTATACATTTATAAGAGTTTGCACTCTACAGCTGCCCAGCAAAGCTGCTACCACTTCTGTACACAGAGCAGCTTGACTTGCTTTACTCTGGATATTTTGCACCAGTTTTACATTGATGTGAGACATTATGGATGAATGAATGAGTGAGTTGACATATGGCAAGGGGCATTAAAGGGGCATTAAAACCTATGCTGATGTGGCTCTGCACTCTTAAGAAAAAACTATTAATGAGTTGCATGCTGTAGTAGTTGTTGCCTGTTTGCCAGTGTGCTATCATTGCTAATCTCAGATAGTACTTGTATTTTACCCAAACCATGTTATGAATGAAAATTCTACATTTTCAGGAATTGCTTATTTTTCAGATATATATTTTATTCTTATTTTGTGATTTTTATTATTACAGAGTTTTTGAACTGTAAAAAAAAATTTGCATGAAAATATTTGTACTTTATTTGTGCTTTTCAGAGGTTTTTTGAGCATTTTTATATATCTACAGTTTATCGACAGTGAAAAATTATAATTATAATTATTAATTATAAGCTATTACATAGTATGTAAATAGCATAGACATTAACTTGTTCACCAAACCCATTAGGCTGCAAACATACATAAATCACATCAAACCTTTTGGACAATTTTTAATTCAACAACTAAAAATACACACTATAATACTATAGAGTAACATAACCCTTAAAAATGAATAAATTAAATCAAACCAAAAGGCACTTGTTACAGCCAGATGTTGCCTATCTCAGTTGAGAATGAAGAAAGGTCATTAGCAACTCTGTATTGTTTAAATTGTAGTCCAACTACTAAGACACTTGGATCAATGAGAGACCAGCGCACCTGTTTCACAGTAAACATACAACCTCTGAATAGACACCTCCGGTATCTTCAGTGCTATTTTCTTCTCCTTGTCAGTTGTGTGCAGGTGCTGTCCCTTAGTTTGGATTTTGTTAAAAGGCTGCTAGCTTGCTCCTCTAAATACAACAGGTAGCATAGCATTTCAAAAAAGCACCAGAATAATAGTTTAAATTTTAGTATGTTTGACAATAAAGATCTAGAACTCACTTTTTTGCAATCTTGATCTATTTATCACTCATTTACTCACATAGCCACACATCCACAAACACCCCCACACCACACACACACACACACACACACACACACACACACACACACACACACACACACACACACACAAACACACAAACACAC
>JAQMCX010000043.1:23837772-23848137 GCA_029814765.1 Acanthurus leucopareius | reverse complement strand
GTTTTAAAATAGGCCATTCATTGAAGGTGCGCCTTATAATCCGATGCGCCTTATAGTGCGGAAAATACGGTACATTATATTATGTTAATTTGACGAGGAATACTTTGCACAAGATCTTTGATTGTAGCCAAGCTAATTGTGTTTCTTTAAGCTTCTTGCTCGCGCTACTTTGGCGCCTCACACTGAACAAAGTTACGCACGCATGACACTATGGCTTGTCAACAACTAACCACAGCCCCCCCAGCTGCAAATCTCCTGTAAATACATTTTTACAGTTTATTAACTACACTGTGTTAAGACCACAGATAAAGATCAGTCTACAACAAAGCACAGTGTTAACTAGTGATCCTCGAATAATCGACTAGTCTGGAAAACCCTAAGGTAACCCATATAATACTTTTTGTGTGTGTGTGTGTGTGTGTGTGTGTGTGTGTGTGTATGTGTGTGTGTGTGTACATTAGCAGATGTGTTTGGCTGGAAGTCATTTATATGGTAATGATTTCATTTACTTCTGAAATGCATCTTCCTCAACATTTCCAAATAGGACTTATCCATACTGGCAAAGCTGTGTGTATATGAATGTCCATTTCTATCTTATGTGTGTGTGAGTATGGATTTGCTCCTGGATTGGACGGATGGTGGGGGGGTGCAACACCTGTATTCTGTAGCATATCAAGATGAATTGTATCTGTGTTTGTGTGTGTGTTTGTGCGTGTGTGTGGACACGGTGGTTTGGTTACCTGGTGTTAATAGGAATGCGAAGTTGCCATGTTTTTGGGAAATTTAGAAGTGATTTATCCAGAGTGAGTCAGAGCCTGCAGCTACACAGCCATGCTTCCCTTTTGCCGATGGGTTGAGCGTGCGCACACATGCACATACCACACACACAAATCACATGTTTATGTTTATGTTTATGTCAGTGTAAGGGAAAAAAAGATGATATAAGAGACAAGATGCAATCCCAAACCCTCCTGCAAGTGTTTAATATCTTAATAACTGAGACCAACCAAACCGCTCACGGGCACAGATGACGTCAGCTTTCTCAAATATGGCAGTCACCATGCGAACATTGACACACAAAACTGCAGCAGCTCTGGGGAGATAATGAAGACATGTGAAGCTATGAAATGTCATTTTGATGACGGACAGCTAGCAGGAAACATTTCTTGCTGCAGCTTTGACCCAACCAGCCACAGAGCAGCACTCACCCTCAGTAGAAGACCAGCACGCCTCCTTCCTCTTGTAAACCGCTCCTATACGTGTGTTTGTTTGTATCTGTGTGTTTAGACTGCCAGCCTCTCGCTGGTATCTACAGGCTTGGAATAACCACACATAGCTTGTCGCTTTGGCGATAACTATCATTAACACGTTGATTACAGGTCTGAGCATCTTAAAATAACACATACACACTGGGGCAGTGGATCAATACTTGCATGCTGGGGTAATGATGGGCCTGCTTGCCCTGCACAGATGAGAGAGATGATGCATAACGCACGGCAGGATAGATGGAGGGTGAGGGTGAGAAAAACAGAATGGAGGGGATAAATATTGTAGAAGACATGTCCTGTAGGGGAAGAAAAGGGAATTAAGAGTGCTAAGAGGGTTTTAGAGGGAGGTTTAAAGTCTTTGTGACTTGGTATAAAAGAGCAGTTTACTTGATAGAAGCAAGGGTGACCACATGCATGTAAATCTAGCAAACACATGCAAAGAAACAAAAACTACAGCTCATAGTTGTTGTATTATTTAATAAGAATCATTCTGCCATGAGATGGGATCAGTGTGATGAAAGAGTCAGAGATGCGGAGAGGCAGAGATGGATAGGAGGTGTATTGTAGAGGTCTTGATGGATTAGTCTTTCTATCTTCTGGTTCCCCTCATGGTTTCTGCCCAGAGGCAGAGCGGAGACCAAACACACTTAGACACACGCCAGGCATGGATACAGAGATTCATTCGCAGTTTACTGAACCATTAGTCAAATCTTTTATTTACTAAAAGCAGCAATATCACACTGGAAAACATAGCTTAAAGGAAAAACTCTGCCCCAAAAATGTCTTAATTCAAAAAATGTAATTGATAGATTTCAAGAATGTGTATATAAGTTACTAGCAGAGAAATGTACTTCATCATCAAAGTAAAGTACTCATTCTTCCACAGTGTTAAAGCCCCTGTAGACCTACAGAGGTGTTTTCAGTGACTCTGGCTGAATGGATCTGCGCTTTGGTTGAATTAGAAGGAGCTATGCTGGGAAACTATGATCTCACCAAACTACATGTACCTACATGAAAGAGTGGCCAGTCCTTTGTGCATCCTTGTTAAATAGGTGGTGGTTTTGGAAGTCTGGTGGCAAAGGCTGAACCCAAAATCACTCCCATGTTACTATACAAAGCTCTACAGTTACCATCTGTCTAATTATTTTATCTGAATGTAAAATGTAAATAGTGCTTTTAGAAATTTTCACATTGCAACTAAAAGAGGCATCTATGTCATCAACACTGTTTTATGCTGCAATTTGGAGATGTAAAATCAACAGCTGTGCACGTCTACTGCCAAGTGTTTAATATATAGGTAGAACTCAGTAACTGAAGATTTACTTTGCTTGTGCAAAAGGATCCACTGTTTGCAATGCCATTGAAATTAATGTGTTTCATTCCAAAATCACTTAGTCATTAATGTTGGTTTATTCAAGCCCCGATCAAAGTGGACAGGCCCATTCCACAGGTACCACAAAATAGACACAAAGTAACAGGTGAGCCAGGCAAACTGTTCACAACTGATATTTAGAAGGGATCGGAATTCAGTCATTAGAGGTTGTGTTCGACAACAACATATTTGTTGTATTAGCTAAAATTAGTAAAAAAAAAAAAAAAGAAATTCCCCTTCTCTCTGTGTTCACTAGGTAGCTGCCCTCGGCTAGCAGTTTATGTTCTTGTCTTACTTAGGGATTGTGGATGGATTGGCTAAATTCCCTAAAAACTGCAGTTTTCCTTTAAGTGAGTGTTTCTCCGTATCTGGATAACATATCCAGATAATGATTAGATTTTAATAATAGGTATAAACTGGACAGGGAAATGATAATTGACACAGTCTGTAAAAAAACAAAAAACAAAAAACACCTGGGTGGTTGTACCAAGTTTCCATATTGTTTTTAAAATATTGATTTACCTCTGAGAAAATTCCAAAGATGTACATGGCTACTTTGTGTGATTAGACTGCGCTAACTACTCCACCACTCACAAAAAAGCATAGTGTCCCACTGACATGTAACAGTGTTTATAGTAGTCAAGTACAGAAGAGAGTAAACATAAACTCCTCCCATACATGTGAGCAAAGTCTCAAACACACACAGACACACACTGTCTATACTTACTCTCTCAAAAACTAACACATTTTAAATGACATAAATTATCTCTAAGTGTGTATGTGTGTGTGTATTTGTGTATGCATACTTGGATGTTGCATTTGTTTCCTGAATGTGCGCAAACTGGGATGGACTTTGTTCTTTTTAGGTTGAGTTGAAATGTGTGTTTAGGCTGTGTAAACACATGCACGCACACAAACACACACAAACACGAGCACACACATTCAAAGAATTGCACAGCATCGAGGCAACAGCAGTCTACACTGCGTGACCTAGTTATGTTCACAGAAAAATTAGAGAAGAGTGAAGGCGGCCAGAAAGAGAGAAGCAGAATAACTGTATTTTATTCAGAGAACATCCTGCTGCTGTCTCATCAGCTGATTTATGGTGGCTGAAATGATAAGGCTACTTGTTCAAGGCCAACCCTGATTATTAAAACATCTTTGAAAGAAAAAGTGAAATAGTCCTGCAGCTTGGATGTAAGAAAGACAGAGAGAGAAATAAGGAGACGGGTGTCGTGACTCAAGTTAGTGGGATGTGCTCTCATGTGGCCATCGATCTGCACGACTAAGGACATCTGGAGCACAGAGCACACACACTCACACACACCAGCTTAGTGGGTTCATTCCTCCCAGAGAGTCTCTCACACAAACACACACACACACACATGCACGCACTTCCCCATTCAGCATGTCTTCTGGTCAACACACACAACACTTAGCACACACCCATTCACACTGACGCGTGTGTGCAGCCAGTGAGATCCTGGCATTGCTGCCAAATAGCCATCAGGGCCCCTCTGCTCGCTGCCACAGTGATCTGTTACCATAGCAGCCTCTCTCCCTCACTGTCGCTCCTGCTCGCTCCCTCTCTTTCCCCTCAGCTCAGAGGCAACGGCGGAGAGAGGGAAAACTGGTAAAAAAAAAAAAAAAAAAGAAGGAAAAAAAACAGTCGTTCCTGCTACTGAGCATCCATAAATCTGTGTGTGTGTCTGTGTGTGTCTGTGTGTGTGTGCACCAGTCTGCCCTCACGACAGGCTCTGGCAGAGGCAGAAACCGACTGGGTTTCGATGCAGCCAATCCTATGCTCGCTCTCCATGGCACATCGCCTGATCGAGCCAATCAGAGGAGCCCGTCTGAAACACACACATATATACAGTAGACTCATGCACGGAGTGATACTAATATTACACACAAACATACTTTGTTTTTGGCGGCAGATGTCATCCTCTACATGTGTGATAGCAGAATTGGCTCCATATGAAGGAATAAAGGTGAAAATCCTCCCACTCATTTTCCACCTGTCTCTCTCATCTTTTTCATTCTTGCTCTTGTGCGTTGCTCCCTGTTGCTGTCTTTCTTTTGCTACTAAGCTTCTTCTTTTTCCGTCTGTACGTCTCCTACTGTCTCTTACAAATTTTTCTGTCCCTCGCTCTGTGTGTTTGATGTTGCCCATGTTGAGTTTGAGCTGGCCTTTCTAGCTTTAGTCTTTTGTTGTTGGGTCCTGGGAGGACAGGTGTTGGACGCAATCTGTCCCTGTATCTCTCTCCCCTGCACACACTTACAGAGAAACCCTCATACACACACACAAAAAAAAAACACACACACATACAGAAACACACACACAGCTGTCAGGCCCCTCCTGGTGACCATCTGGCCATGAAGCCAGGAGTGCACGCTCCCCCTCTCCTTCACTCTGCCTTCTTTCTTTTCCTCTCCTGTTGTACTGTTCTTTTTCCAAATCTACAATCAGGACAAACCTTTTCTCATTGACATCAGTAGCTAATAAAGTAAAAAGTTGAATGGATTTCACATGATATTCACGTGTAAAAGGCTTTTCCAAACAATGACTGGCCACCTTCCAAAGTGATTAGAAAAGCAGCCACAGACAGACCAGTAGAATATCTCGAGTCATTTAATACAGAGCATGTGCCAATATGGAGTTCAATATGAGACTTATATTTTCCTACATTTTACAGCTGAATACTTATTACTCATAGGCTGGAATGGTCCTGGGTACATAAATATTAGAAAAGCCAGATTATATCTGAATTGTGGTGCTTAAGGCTTTCTTTTAGTGGCGTCTTACTGTATTTTGTACAACAGCATCCTATGATGTTTTGCTCCATGGATGCAGGAGAGTCCTGAAGAAAGATTTTAACAGAATTTGGAAGCCTATTTTCATCAGCAGCATTTTAAACAAATATATTTGAGATCAGAAACAATTACCTGTGTCCTGTACTTTTAAAGGAAATTCTAAACTTGCTAACTATCCTGTTTGGGATAAGCTAGACTGAAAGTAGTAGCACGTTTTCCCATGAATGGGGGGGTATTTAATTAACAAAGATAATTCTAAATCCATTTAAAGATTAACAAAGAGATCCAGCAAAGCATTTTTGTTGAGTCTTCTTCGTTGACCCCCTCTATTTGTCCTATTTGTATAGTCTGGTTTGTTTTACACTCGCATCTTGATCAGGTATGAAACCAGGTTGGCAGGGTGGTCACTGCAAGGCGCCTACACCTACAACAGATACACTACATGTTCTTACCTGGATCTGGTCAGGCACCAAGCAGGAGGATCACTACACTGGATCAACATTATCTGGCTTCCTACAAATCAAAAATGTGGTTTGTCTGACAGTGTTGCAAGAAATCAGGGTCCTCTTATGAGCCTCTGCTGCAGCCTTGAGCTGCATGTTTATGGTCCTCATTAGCAGAGTGAGTTTTCTCAGTTGTCAGGGAGTTGGCACAGTTGTTATCCATTTGGGTTCATGATGACAAAGGCATCTCTGGTATAACAGGGAAAAAACTTTTTGATACTTTGACCATTTAATTTACCTAAATTTTGTAATAGCTTAAGTCTAAAGGAGAACTTTGCTGCTAAGTCCTGCATTAGGGATCGAACAAGCAAACCAAGTCAACAACAAGAAGAGTCCATTTTTTGTCCTCCTCCATCTTGCAGTTTTGATAGTATTGCTTAACCTGACACGATACGTCAAAATATCTGTTTGTGTAATACACCAAAAACAACTTGCAGCGACATATTCTATTTGTCTTCATAGAAAAACACGGAGCTCTAACTCCACCAAATATTGTCCAGCTCATGCCAGGCTCAGCGACACATTTGATCTGGATCTGGCTTTAAAGGAACAACTTTCCATCACAAAAAAATGATGACTGAAAATGAAAACTGATTCTGTATATGAAATGCCTTTTCTAATTATAGAGGTTCTGATACCTTTTCCAATACCTGGAATTTGAGTTTTGGTCGATAGTATGTTAAAAATGTTTGTATTATTCCTATGATCTTTTTACAGCAGCTTACAACTTAGCCTGTGTGGATGTAATGTAGTTTTTTAGAGCTGCTATACTAGGTGCTTGTTGTGAATGTATACAGACTACTTTTGAGGTAAAGAATCTGTGAAGTTACATACAGATGCTCAGGACACTACTTGGCAGATCCTGTTTCCTAAAACTTCCTAAAACTACATTACATGGTATCTGATTGCGGCATAGACTCGAATACTTACTGATACCTGATCCAACATTTAAGGGAGTATCTAACAACCCCCATTTCCAGTATGCTAACAGTAATACATTACAGTTTTTTTCATGGGTAGGACTTGAGCAGCTAAGTAGCTAAAAACTGTGTATGGTTTTTTAAGGATTGCCAAGAATGATTTTTCTTTTTCTTCTTCTGTACTGATTACGAAAGAACCGCCCTTCAGATTCCAGTTTGCCTTGCCTCAGTCAAATCATGGTTAGCAATGAAGAAGTTTCATTCTTACAGAAACCACCTGATTTTATAAAGCTAATAAGTCAGTTGTTGCTTTGCTCTGTTATTACATGTCAGCAGTCGTCTCTTAACAGCTTTTCTCTTAAATCATCGGGGTCTCATTGTGCAACGGAACTCTGTAATTTCACCATCAGCTGCAAAAAATATCCCACTAATCATCATTTAGCACTGTTTAGTTTTTTTTCTGCCTCTTTCCCACTCTGGTGTGTAGTTTTTTCGTAGCCGCTGGCTGAGCCCATGTTGTTGAGTAAGAGAGGGAGGGGGAGGAAGAAGGGATAGGGTGGGAGGGGGAGCAAGAGGGAGAGAGAAGAGAGAGAGATAGAGAGGGAGAAAAAGAGAGGGGGTGGATCTGTTGATTTACTAAAGACTCAAACATGACCAGTCTCCTCTCCCACACACCCACTCACACTTCCTCCCTCTCCTCATCTCTCCCTCTCTCTCTCTCTCTCTCTCTCACCCCCCACACCCTCCTGGCGTGATGGTACAGCTCCAGAAACAGGAAGGAGCCGCAGCTCTATAAATAGAGAGTAGCTGCTCGGCCAGGAACCACACACAAACACACACACACACTCACACACATACACACACAGTTTCCCCTCTCTCGTTCCCCTCATTTTCTCTCTCTCTCTCTCTCTCTCTGTTGCTTCTCTGCGCTCCCTGCTTGCCCTCTTTCTTACTTACACTTTCTCTAGAATACGTAAACATACACACATGCAGAGAAACACACACTGAAACACACACATGCATTTTGTTCTTGACTTGGATGTTATTAAGTTGTGGGTAAAATGTGTGTGTGTTATATTCTAAGGGTTTTTTAATGTGTCTGTTAACACACACTGCACCTTCGCTTATACCCTTTGTCTCTTAAATCACCCTTTCACCTCTTCCACAAACATACACGCACTTACACACACGTTAAGGTCTCTGTTATTGAGTTGGGGTGGGGTGGGTAAAAAAAAGTAATGGTTTTCTGTGGCCACTTGGTTTTTATGTCAGGTAAGCAGGTTTGAAACTGCTGATGATGACACACGTATGTGCACGCTCATACTCTTCCTTTCTTCCTGCACATATTTAAATATTCGCAGACCCAATACACATCTAGTGTACAGTACATGAGACAGAGCTGTGAAAAAACACACAACAGTGTTTACTCTCCGTGTGTTAGTGTGGGTCAGTGCTGAGCTTGACTAAAATCAGCTGTGTGATACCCAGCTAACATTACTAAACAACAGCTTTTTTAAATACATTCCTTATTTCTGTTTGTTTTGTGGAAATGTGTTTGGTTTCTTTTGTTTTAATATAAACGACTGTTAAAGTTGGCGATGTATCCAAGAGTTTCCCCATTTTTGTGTTGATTTTGTTCAACAGAACATGCAGTCTTAAAGAACTAAACTGTTGAGAAAACACTAACTATTCCAACTAAGAGCCATGTCAGGAGAATATCAGGACGCTGTTTACATAGTTTCTATGTTGGCTGAAGGATAAAGAGGCAACAATAAAATCTGCCAGCATTCTTCAAAATAAAACTGCATTCATTTGCAAAATTTGGAAAGGTAATATTTAAAGTGTTATTGTTTAGAAGATTAGAAGTGCGTGTGTATTCAAATCAGGGGTGTATAGCCCCCCTGTATACAGGAGGCAGACTGGCAGGCGCTTTCTTACACACTCACACACACATACACCCTTCTCTGGGACGGCAGCCAAATGGTTCTTTTGTTTGTACCTTCCTCTTGTCACTCGGAGTTTTCTGTCCTTCACTCCCACAGGCTCTTTGTTTTTGTGTGCTGTCCATCTATTGCCCAATGTTCAGGGACCTGGTCAGGAAAACCTAACAGTGTGTATCTTAAAAGGTTGGCATTTAGGAATCCAGGCCTGGAATTTGGGTGCAAGATAGAAGCACCAAGGACAATGATTCACATTCAAAACTGACTTAAGGCTTTACTGAATTTGATAACGACGGTGACGGTGATTCAGGCTAACTGTTTTCATGTTTCTCATCTTTATGCTGAGCTAAGCTAAGCTAACCAGAGCTTGGCTCCAGCTGAACATTTACATTATTGAAAACCTCCTCTTCTAACTCTTGGCAAGTAAACAAACAAACAAACATAATTTGCCAGTAAGGTTTGACTCTACCCAAACCTTCTCTTCTCTCCTCGTCCGCTCGCCAGTGTGATCCAGAACCAAGTCCAGATCTCTCCATTATGGCCCCTTTTGGACTCACACCACACTGCAGACCCTTTATGTCAGGATCATTAACAGAGGGGCTCTTCTTGGCAGTTTCATAGATTTGCTCAAGGACACTTCAGCAGAATGGATGCTTGCTGACGTGTGCTTGAACCAGTGTCCTTGAGATGAAGAACAGACTCTCTTACACTTTAACCTGTATCTCTTCTTGATTTGCCCTCATATCTTCCGAGTTCGCTGAAAGACTTGCGTAGTAGTGCCAGTGTATCATTAAAGCTTAACAATCCCCATAAGCAAATATGTCTCTAAAAGTGATGTCAGACTCTTGCTCCAAAATCAAAACCTTTTCTTACTTCAACTAACTTCCATTGTTTAAATATAAAAAATATTGTGAGATATTATATTTTCTGTAGCGGACATGAAGTTGATGGAGCATGTAGTCATACTGCATTAAAAAAAAGAAGTAACACAGATGAAGGATAACAGGTGCTTCTTCTTTAAATAACTTCAAGGTTGCACCAAATAAAGTGAAGCTCGAAGCTTCATTCTGAACTTTGATTTAATTAATTAAAGTTAATAGAAGCTTAATGTAAAAAGAATAACATCTAGCACACCCCTTGATAAGCTTTCCAAACAAGTTTTCTGTAAATTCCTCTCTGTTTTTGCTACACCTGCTATTATTTCCTGAACAGAGCTGTAGAAAGCGGTCAGTCAGTAAGAATGATCTTGTGATCTCTTGTGGGGAAGTTAGAGGCCCTACAACCAAACAGCAGCATTGGCTGGCTGGTCAGAGTTCAAAGTAAGTGAATACATGTCAGAGCTTTTTGCCATTGCGTCCATCACCACCACTCACACATCCACCGACACAGCAGCACACACATTTATTTATTAAAGACCTGTTTAATTTAATTGACTCATTTCACAGTCTAGTGAGCCAGACCAGAAACACACACGCATACACACACACACACACACACACACACACACACACACACACACACACACACACACACACACACACACACACA
>JAQMCX010000043.1:23823268-23837672 GCA_029814765.1 Acanthurus leucopareius | reverse complement strand
CACACACACACACACACACACACACACACACACACACACACACACACACACACACACACACACACACACACACAGTTTGAACAGTTATGACCGATATTTGCTGATGCATGATACCTGGATGTGACCACCTCATTATATCCTTGGTGCCACTGTTAGATGATCACTAAAGGTTCACTGAACATAGTGGATGGATCCTACAGCAGCATTTATAGTTGGAGTAAAAGCTTCGTTGGCTTGTGTGTGATGCTGCTGGGATCAGGATTTATCTGTAAAACATTCCTCCTGCTCTGGACTTTGTTCTCAGCAAGAGTTTCATGGATCAGACATCCATACTGATGGATCATATCAAAAGCTTGAATGTGCTTTTTTTTTTTTTTTTAGTTTTTGTCTTACCAACCAGCTGACCACATTAAGTGGTCAGCTCACTTTAGTTTACTACTTTCTCTTGACAGCGGTCATCACCCTGGAACCACTTGATATGAGAGTGTGTGTGTGTGTGTCACACAGCCACATCCTGCCTGTAATTGGCAGGACCGTCCCTGCAGTCAGTACAGAGAAAAAGAGTGACGGTTATGTGACAGTGAAGTACAAAGGCTAGTAAGAAGAAGGGCTGCACAGAGTGGATGATATTTACATATACTGCAAGGAAGATTCCAGTGCTGTGTTACTTTTGATTAGGTTTAAAACACCCTTTGTGATACATGAAGTATTGTGTGCTTTTCCATCTGTACACATATAAATTCTATAGACAAAAGCTTCCTGCTGATGAGGGGCATGTCTGCTAGACACCTCCACATTTACTTTGTAACAAAAAAAAAAATCCCTGTATTGTTTCGACGTGTTCTTATGATATGGAGACTTTGAATTGGATGTGATGCTCAACCTTTAAAGAGAGGGAGTAAGTGAGCGAGAGGAAAGGAGGAGAAAGGAGGAGGATGCAGCGCACAAAGCACTAGAGCAGCAGGTTGCTATAACAACAGCACCTTAGTGGTTCCATCTCTGTCTTTCTTCTCTCCCTCCCTCTCCCTCTCTGATCACCCTCTCATCGTTTGCTCCCCGCTGTCATTTGGCTCGCTATGCCTTTCCATCAAGCCACCTATCTCCTCCCCTACCTACCTCCTCTCTCCCTCAGCCGCTCTCCTCCTCCTCTTCATCTTCATGTTCTGCTTGCTCCTCCACTCAAAGGAAAAAGACCTTCTGCCTGACAAATAAATCCCTTCTTCCCTCCTTGTGTGTCTCTCTCTCTCTCTCTCTCTCTCTCACTCTTGCCTTTGTCTCTCTGTATCTTTGTCATTGTCTCACTCTCTGTGTCTGCTGTTGGAGCCGACAGAGGAGCAGTCAGCAGGTGTTTATGTCAAAGAATACAGAGAGAGACGCAGGAGGAGAAACAACCAGCACTCCCTTCCTTTTTTCTCCCTCCTGTCTTTGCTCTTTTACTTCTTCTCGTCCTTTTTTTCCTCCGGTTGCTCTTTTCCCTCATCTCTCACTAAGCACTTCAGTTTGATTAAACTACTTCAAAATTCTTTGTCTCTGACTCTCGATATCTTCTTCCCTCTTCGTCTGCCTCTCGTTCTCTCTCTACGTGCAAACACTCAGCTCTCTCCATTCAGGTATTTTATTGCTGTGATTGTCAAATGAATACAAATATTTTCAGTTCACTTCGCAGTGCACGTCAGGTATATTACTGTAACTCAGAGGTGTAATTAGGTTGCTGGTTGTGCTTAAGGCAAATACTGTTTAATTAACTACAGTTAATATAAAGAATTCTTTAAAGGCTCACAGTTTTGTCATTCATTCTGTCAACGTTTCCTCAGGCTATGGCATGCTGACTCACAGAGTGCTGAGAAAACAAACAACAGTCCATCTTTCTCTTTCTATCCGCATGAATTTCTCTATTTCTTTGTGTATGTCACTATATTCAGGATTTTAACAAGAAGGTTAATCTGGTTACAATTTTTTTGTGTGTGTGTGTTTGTGTGTGTGATTGTGAGTGTGAGTGTGTGTAAGTGTGTGTAGAGTTGGTTGCATCACTGTGGGGGGGTGGGGGCGCTATAGTTCACACCACCTGGGTAATTATGGGAGTTTTTATAGGTGGGCTTTAAAAGACAAGTCTGTTATTATCAACATGAGTCAGTGGCATTTAGGGAAAGCCTACTACACACACAGACACATACACACTAATACACGTGCATGCACAAACACCCAAACACACACAAAACCCAGCCTGTATGCAGTAGACCTGAATTATTTAAACCCATTGATTGCAGGACCACACACACACACACACACACACACACACACACACACACAGAGTTGATGAAGCCATGTCGTGACAGTGGAGATGTGTTTTCCTGTGTTTTTCTCGGTTGTTCCTCTAATGGTTGCACAAGCATGTAGTTCAAGTCTCTCAGACATGCACACACACACACTCTCTCTTTCTTTTTCTCTCTCTCTCTTTCTAACACACACACACACACACACGCATACGCACAGTAGTTTGGGTTGTCAATACTAATAGTGTTTATCATGCCATAAAGATAATTAGGCTGACTGTCAGTCATAGCAGAGAACAGAGGGAAAAGCTGACCTGACAGCCCCACCCCACACATTCACACACATTCACACACATTCACACACGAGTAGACCAAGAAAGTCAAAAAAGGATGATTTGTGTGTTCTGTGTTGTGGTGTGTGTAGGTTTCCTTTCTTTCTCTTTTTGTATGGTGTGTGTGTGTGTGCATCTGCCAGCTTGAGTGGGTCCACCTCAGGGTCAGAATACAATCTGAATATATTTTGTCTGTTGTTCCATCTGAATAACAAAGAGCTAAGCATGCATTTGCACACATACATGTGTCAGTGGTGCATCTTTTGTGTGTGTTTGACTCCTTCTGATGTGACAGCCGAGAGCATGGATTTTACAAAATATTCAACTGTATTTCCGCTCTTTTTTTTGTTTGTTTTGTTTTTTTAAGAAGCTGTTTCAAATGTAGATCTGCAGGATACACACACTGTACATGAAACCTTCAAACTGCACCAATCAATGTGCATTTGTTTGCTTTTGTATCAGTGAAATGATTTTTCAGAATATTATCCTGTGTTTTTTTTCCCTTTTCATGTAAATGTAGTTTTTACATCATTTTATAATCTCTTCATAAGTATGTTAATGTCATTTTGTGTCAGTTAGCCTTGATTTCTTCAATGATGAACTGTTTAATTTCACTTACTCCTTGAAGTCATCTGCATTTGAAAATATTAAAGTTAGTTTTCTCTGACAATTAATATAACTTTAATAAAATGGTATACGATGCCCTTTAAAGAATAATCTCTGACTTAATCTGAATGGTTCTGTATAAGGAACAAAACATTGAAATAATACTGTTGCTATAACATCCATTCTTTGTAGAATAGCCTGTGAACACTATGATCATCTCTTTGAATAAATCTAAACTTTAGCTTGGATTTGGGAACAAAATGCACAAATTTTACACCTTGGGAACTGATTATAAGTGAGGTTCCTGCTTCCCATCCATCACTTTAATAGCATCTGTAATTTCTCTGCCAATTTCATTAGGGTTAGAAATTAACAGGTGTTTGGAAATAAATGAAGACAGAGTATTCATTAAAGTGCACAGAAACATTAAAACTACAGAATCCAGTGTATTTGCATGCTTGTTGAAAAATGCATGTTTTGATCAGGCAGGGTCTCTTATGACTCAACACACAATTAAGCATCTGAAATCCATTGCAACATTTTACTGATGCACCACACCTTTACTGTGCAGCTGTTGTTTGTTCAAAACTAAGCTGAAATTATGTCCAACCCATTCAAACACCACAGAATCTCACTGACAGGTTTTTTTGGCTTCTTTTTACCCCAAAAAAAGGCTACATTTTCCTGCCTCATTTTTATTTTTTTATTTTTAGCTAAACATCGGTAAAAGTAACATTACCTCTTTGAACCATAAGTCTTGTATCATCAGTCAAACAGAATTGGGACTGTGAAGTTAGCCTCCTGCTGACAATTATATACCGGTGTTCTAAAGGTCCTTTTTTTGTTGTCAGCGCCACATTGTGTGATTGCTGTTTTCAGATGTCTCCATTCATGAGGGTGTTTTTGAAAACCACATTTTTTAGTGAGGAAA
This sequence comes from Acanthurus leucopareius, assembly GCA_029814765.1. Lineage (NCBI taxonomy): Eukaryota > Metazoa > Chordata > Actinopteri > Acanthuriformes > Acanthuridae > Acanthurus > Acanthurus leucopareius. The sequence goes on along the minus strand of JAQMCX010000043.1, from coordinate 23,833,530 downwards.
AAAAACCCCTGCTAAGTGTAGATAAAAGACCAACATGGAGATATTTTACATTTCTCATGTTAGCATGGTCTTTTCTTGCTCTTCCTCCTTCATTCTCTGCCCGTAGTCTCCCTTTTCTCTTGTGTATATGTCTCAGTTTTAGTTTGCTGTCCCTCTATACCTCCTCTCTTCTCCGATCCAGGTCTATGATAGTGATTACCTTAACTGCCAGCCAGCATTGCTTAGCACCCTGTCGTTATCTTGTCTGTGCTGTGACAGAGACAGTGAGACTGTTGAGTTAAGCAGACTGTGCAGAGGCTGCATACAGTAAGGCTAAGGAAGGGGTTTGGTTTGGGATGGGGCAGCTCATCTACCCATTGGCTGGTGCTAATAATGGAGAGAATACTGCAGATAAATGAGATGTTCTTTTCATTTTTCCTTTTTCTCCTCAGAAAACACTGAGTTTAGTCTTGTCTTTGCTTTCCCCCATTTGTCTGTAAGCTGAAGTTGATGTGCTACTGCACACATGCATGTGTGTTCTGTCAGAATTCTTCATTGAATGATTATTATTTCAGCCAAATTGAATCTGTTCTTCAAATTTTTTCAGTGTTATTTGGATTTTCACCGCATCTCTTGCATTCTCATGAAAATTGTTGATTTGTATAAAGAGTAAGCAGCCCTTTGCCTCCGTTCCATATGTTGTTTCTATTTTTAGTGTCCTGAAAACCACAGAAAAGTTTTTATATTGCTTATATGTTTAATCCCTGGTTTTCTTTAAGTCCTAATAATTGTCTTTCTCCTGCTTGTTTTAGCTCCAGGAAACTGTAAAACGAAAACTGGACAGTGCACGATCGCCCCTCAATGGAGAACAGAATGGCATCTGCGATGGAGGCAGCTACTCACCGACTACCAAACGGTTACGGAAGGAGGGCTCAGGTGGTTTGGACTCATTAACAGGACTCCCCAACAACAACAATAACAACAATGTACCACCAATCTCTCCACTGCATCACCAAATGGACATTAAGCCCATACTTGGTGGGCCCAACACTTCCACTGGAAACAACACTACAAACAGCAATGGCAACCACGTAGGCCAGGCATCAGACGAGCTGGGAAAGAACGGTGGCAGCCATCTCCCAGACATTAAACTTAACGGCTCGCTGCCAGACCTGGAGGACAGTTTCAGCCTTCTCAAAGACCTAAAACAGGAGCCGCTGGACGATGGAGCTGGGATGGAGTCCTCTGATCCCCAGTCTCTGTCCAATCAGAACAAGCTGTTCTCTGACATCAACCTCAATGACCAGGAGTGGCAGGAGCTGATCGATGAGCTGGCCAACACTGTGCCAGAGGACGATATGCACGACCTCTTCAATGAGGACTTCGAGGACAAGAAAGAGGCAGAGTTTGGCAGGCCAGCAAACAATCATACACCAGGCCCGCAGGAAGCAGCTGGGAATACAACAGCACCTGGAGGGGGGGCAGCCCCAGCAGCAGCAGCCCTGCCTCCTCCTCCTCAGCCTCCACAGGGGGGCCCACAGGTTCCCATGGGCTCACCACAGGTCAGTGCCCACAGTGTCATCATGATGTCATATGACAGGGGTGTTGACAGGAATCAGCTGATTTGAACTGGTTTAAGATTGTAACTATTTCCTAATTCCAGTTTATAGTGGTAGATTAAAACAGATGTGTCCTTCAGTTTACTGTTTGTTCATTCATAATCCATAAACCCAGAGAAATGTGCTTAACAAGACATAAAAGAAACATGTCTATAGACTGAGTTGAGGTTGGAATATAGTTTTATTAGCTAGCTGTGAGATATTTTAATCTGAGACGGACAGCTTACAGCCAGACTAAAAGAAATCTGTGAAGTTATGAACAGACTTTTGTAGACATTGCAAGGACTTTATTTTGTGAACGAGTATCCCAGCTTTTAAAGAGTCTGACCTTGCAAACGTACTGAAACCAAGGGGAGACATCCAGCCTTGCTCTTTAATGTTTTTTTTTTTTTTAAAAAAACACTGTCCTACATATCCATAGCTGTCTGATCAGCATTTTTTGTCTTATTTGTTTAATATACACAAAAAAGGAATTACAACTAGTTGGGAATTAGATAAAAGTCTCGTGCTTTGGCCATTTTTAGACAAACACTAGTATATACATTGGTCCAGTGCTTGTCTGCAGTATCACAGGTTGAGCTGCTGGTTGCCAGATAATGACTGGTGAGCCCAGGCTTTGGTGTAGGCCTCTGCACAGAAAAGATGGTGCAAAACCTTCCAACTACAAGACTCTGGGAAGTAACTTCTTCTGAAACAACAGACTCTTCAATCTTCTTTGCTGTTCTGCACAGATTAAATAAAGAAGAGAAAGGGTGTTAATTGGAAAGCTTTAGAGGTGTTGATGGGTATATTTTTTTAACTTTGGCAAGAGCCTGGCTAGCTGTTTCTCTTGTTTACAGTCTTTATTCTATGCTAAGCTGATCTCCTTCTGGCATTATGTTAAACTTTTTATTTGAGATTGAGATCTTTTGTGTTTGGTCTCCTCCCCTCAGGTCCGACCATCATCGTCAGGCCCTCAGTTTGCCACCACTGCCAATGGAACGCCTCCACAGCAACCTTTGCAGCAGTCTCCAGCTGTTGCCATGGCATCCGGTTCCCCATTGCACAACTGTGTGGCTCGCTCCCCTCAGACCCCAACCCAGGCTCAGACACAAGCAGTCTCTAGGCCTGGGAATGGATACATGATGAACCCAGGCCCTGGGGTGAGTCAGGCAGGCACAGGACCCGGAGCAGCTGGGGTTGCCCCTGGAGGTCAGCCTGTAGGGCCTGTGACACCTGAACTCTCTCCGGCAGAACAGCTAAAAGCAATGGCTCAGCAACGTGCGAAACTGCTGCAGCAGAAGCAGCAGCAGCAGCAGCAAGCAGCTAACTGGTCTCCCGCGGGTGCCCCAACCAGTCCCTATAACTCTGGTCCCTTCAATCAAGACAAACCTAACAGCCCCATGATATACCCACCGCAAGCCTTTAACACACCACAGGGCCCTCTAGTGGCAGGGATGGCCCCTAACAATGGGCCCAAAGCCCCCATGAACAACTACCTCCCTCACAACCACATGGGAATGATGGGCCAGCAACAGCCAAACAGCATCAACCAGAACACCCTGTCCAAACAGCAGCAGCAACAGCAGCAGCAAACAGCAGCCATGTTGTCCTACAACAACACCAAACCGCTGAGCCACTTCAGCGGCAGTGGGGTTGATCATATAGGTCAGAGGATGACTCCACCCATGGGGGGGAATAGTCAAGTCAAGAACCCCATGATGCCTCCCTACATGGGTGGTGGCGGAGGCGGTGGCCAGGGTGCGGGGCCGGGGCAAACCCAGGGGCCGATCCCGGGACAGACAGCCCACCTGAGCGAGGAGCAGAAGAGGATGTTGCTAATGAAGCAGAAGGTGTTGAACCAGAATATGCCCTACAGCGCCATGCAGCCTCATGGACAGGTAAGAGAACTGCCTCATGCTGTCGTTTACCTTTTGAAGTCAACGTTGCTTGGCAAAGTTGTTTGTGTGACATTGGTGCAGGTGGTTTGTCCAGGAGAAAGGTTTCGCTCAGCTGCAGTTTGTCTGTAGCTTGAGCTGTGATCTCAGAGTTATTTTTCCTATGAAAAGAGAGCAGTTACTGTGGGGGTGAGTGCTATGTTAGGGTGGATGCTATAGATCACTCAACCCATGACCTTGGGAGGAGAACAAAACACCCTACAGTTTTGCCTGTCAGTCTTTGAGGAGCTCTTTGAAATGCTGGCTGTCCACTGGAGATTTTCTTTAAAATATACAGATAACTGGGTCTTCATTTCACACACAGAAGGCCTAAATGCAATGATTAAGAAATTGAATGCAAGCTGATTTAAACAGTTGACCAGACAGATCATTAAAAAAAGGATTGCTGTTCTTTAAAACCTTCCAGAGGTGCAGCCAGGGAAGGTAAAATGGCGGTAGTTGCCCCAGCAACAAGCCAGGGCTGGGAATAGTCATAGGAAAATGGCCTGTCGAGAGTGTATTGATGCCTCTGCAACACTAGCAGCACTGATAGCCTCCCCCCACTCATCCTTCCCCAGACACACGAGCGCATGCACTCACACACCACGGCAAACACCAAAGCTAAACGGCTCCTTAGCTCATATCCCCAATCTGTCACAGCTGACTGATGGCTGAGATTGAACCACTAAGCCAAGCTAGCTGCTGTCATTACTGAAAGCCCACCTCAGGCACTTTGTTTGTCCCAAGTCCAGCTACCAGCACAGCCCACTCGGAACGCTCCAGTGCTTCAGACAGGTGTCAGGTGTCCTTAATAATCCACCGGACGACGTTAAGAAAGTGTCGAGGGGAACTATACCTTAAAAAATAAACACCTACACAAGTGAAACCTCACACTTATCATGGTGTTGCTGTTATTGTATTGTAATCAATAGAAAGTGTGTGTGTTGTTGAGTTCATGCTTGTTGATGATGTACTTGTCAATGCTGTCTACTTCTGCCATTATCTCTCTCTCTCTCTCTCTCTCTCTGCCTTCCTTGTGTTCATGATACGGCTACAGTCAGCCACCTCCTCCTCCTTCTCCCCTCTGGTGATCTCTGCGTCTTCTGTCCTGCTCCTCCTCCTTCTTCCTCTCCCTCTCCTCCCTCTTTTTCTCCCTCTGCCAGAGACACTCAGCACCAATAAAGGAGCAGATTTATTAATATGGGGCCTTTGTGGCTGCTGCCTGGAGGGCTGTGTGTTTGTGTGCGTAGGAGAGTGAGTGAGAGTCTGTGTACATGTATGTTTGTGTGTGTTTCATAGATTTGGGGGGTGGGTAGAAGGGGAGAAGAGATTTATTTGAGTGAGCAGAGGAGAATTGGAGACTGGGAAGAAAGAGGAAAGGGATATGTAGAGAGGAAAAAGCAACTTAAAGGAGAAAGGCAAATGCAGAAAGAATGGGATTTATTGTAGAGTGAGGAAGGAGCATATTAAAAAGAAAGTCAAGGGCCTGGAAAGAGAAAAATAAGTGAGCAATGCAGAATGGAGTGTCTGATATGCAAAATATTTACTGTCAACAACAATTAACATTAGCAAATCAATTATAAAAGCACATTACAGAAATTAGACTCTGCTTTTTTAAAGTGTTCTGTCACAGTGAAGATATACCAGAGTGGAGGTGGTTGCAGATCAGCTTTACATCAATATTTGAAGAATGTAGACAACTAGTCATACTTGAATAGGCACTCTTTACTTTAGCTCACTGGTCATGGAAAGTACTATTTACCCTGTGAAAACACTCGTATTATGTCCTCTATGACTCTCAAAGAGCTTGTCAAGTCTAGTGATGTAATTTTTTTAAATTAACAGTCTGTGAAACAACCAGGGATTGTTAAGTCTAAAAGACTATCAGACAGGGAGAGTGTCATAGAAAGGTTCTCTATAATTACATAATGGAAAATAAAGGGTCCAGTGTTTTTGGAGCTTGACCCATATATACAAACAGAGTAGAAATGACAAAAATGTTTTAAAAGGTATCGTTCAAAACAGAATTTAAAAAGAAAGAAACTAATAGGTAGAAACGTTAAACAAAGAAAACAAAGTAAAACTTTTTTTAGATGAGTTTTTAAAGGGATTTAAAAGACGAGACAGAATTTTGCAGTCCTAATCTCATTGTGCAGGGCATTTAAAAGGCTGTGATATTTGGAATGGAAAATTACTTAAACAGTGAAGTAGCTTAAATAATCACCGTTACAGAGGGAAGTCACTCTAGATTTAATGCAGTTGGCGATGTCTGTCGGCCCAGAAAGGGGTCTTAGCAATCAGCTCTTTAATATTAGAGTTTTTTAGACCATCTGTGTCCAAATTGTAGGCGCATTGGACTAAAAGCTGCAAAATTCATCAGTATGTGAAGGTGAGAAATCTTGAAAATAATGACAACATATGCCATTTGCAAAAGAAAAAAACAGGAGGTGCCACAGTCAAAATAAACCAACAGGAAAACACTAATGCTTTTCATTCCCAACAGTAGATCTTTAGTGCCTTGTTTGATTGAGGTATTAATTGGACCTTCCTTACTTTCAAATAAAATGTAAATGGTAAGCTATGTTTATTATAATCACTCATTTAATGTATTTTTTTACTGCATTCCCGCTGCAGAACTAGCATATTGTCTTGGTAACCCGTGGTAGTATTGGCAACAATTAGCCGCCACTTTTTGTCTGTTTTTTCTGTTCTGTCTTTCTGTTTTTTCTGTCTTTTTTTGTCTTTTTTTTGTTTTTTAGTTAATAGGCATCAGCTTGGAGTGCTGCTGTGTGGAAGTGGCTGTGACCCTGGAAATCCAGGGGCCAGAACCTAACTGAAAAATTAACACTTTAATAAAGCTTTGCCTGATAGTGTGTATACAAAAAGGAAAGAGTAGTCAAATAACTGTATTAAACAGCCAAATTCTGAGTCATTTACAGCTCTGTGTATGTATCTGTATTTCTTGTTTTTGAGTTATATATGTCTATATGCCAATATCCCCTTAGACAGCCTTGCTAATGGTGTTTGTGTTAGGGTGAAGTGATACTAGCTGTGTTTACATTCTATTTCCTTTGTCTGCATTAGCCTATGTGTACATTTGCCCTTGGTTTTGTGTGTGTGTGTGTGTGTGTGTGTGTGTGTGTGTGTGTGTGTGTGCTTCGTCTCACAGGTGGTGCTTAAACACCACTGTTTCTGTGCTCTGTTCTCTCTCTCTTTCTCTCTGTTTCTGTCTGTATATGTGTGTGTAGGCTAATCCAGTTAGCAGCTGCTCAAGGAAACTTCAGCCTTGCTCCTCAAAAGCTCGTTAGTCAAGCTTTAATTGTTGCTCCCTTGCTTTGCATATCGCCATGACGCTAATTTATGCCTGTTGTCGCGGTTACTGTTGCCACAGTGGTTGATGTCTCAGTGGAAGCAGAAACTTGGGGAGCGAAGGCTCATACATGAGTCTGTGGATGTTTGTGTGATTTGTCTGCATGTGACGGAAGATGCTGTCGTCTCACTGTGTGTGTGTGTATGAGAGAGAGAGGGAGAGACAGAATGATTCTGAGACGAATGTGTCTTGATGCACAAGCTTGCGTGCAGCTGTGTGAAACTAGCAGCGTGGGGACGGGTTTCAGAGTGATGATTGGATGAGAATGGAGTGACAGGGGTTCGTTTCAGAGGAGAGCTTCTGTGTCATCCCGATAAATTGGGGCGGGATGTTTGAGTGTGTGCGTGCATGAAAAGGTACCGTGCTGTGGGAGTGAGTGCATGTGTGTTTTTTGTGCTTGTTTGAGATCAGGGTGTCACATACTGACTGTAGTGCACTAAGGAGCCGACGCCGGCGCTAATAGCCCTGTGAGTCATGACACCAGCCCCCTCACACGTGTACACACATGTACACACACAAAGTCTCTCACACACACGCACACTTACTCTACAAATAAACATGCTTTGAAAAACACCCACAGGCATGCACACTCTCTGCAAAAGCCCCTCCTGCTTTCTACCTTCTCCACCCCTCTCTCTCTCCAGAGGTAAAGCCCCTCTCATCATCCTCTCTCCTCTTAATCATCCTTTTCAAATCATGCCCTACTGAGAACCCTGACCTCCACGGTTTCTTAGAGGTGGCAGACTTAACAAACACACACGCATATGGAGCTGGTTTCCTACACGCTGTGTCACACATGCTTAACTTAAACCCAAACAATTTGATGAACGGATATTATTGGCAGATTTTAGCTTTTAACTATGTTTTACAGTATTGCATTCAGTGGAGCTCAGCATGTTGGAAAATGTTTTCTTAAAGCTTGTATCACTTGTGAGTGTGTGTAAAGGACAGAGTAGTATTTTCCTTACATAAATGTTAAACTGCCACTCAAACATGACAAAAAGCAGTGTAATAATTTTTTAGAAAGAAATATTATTAAAAATTCAAAAACAATAACACATGCTCCTTCAAGGGGCACTTGAGAACATTGCAGTATGTCTTGCAGTCTTGCATTATGTCTTATAGTTTGCATTTTTTGTTGTGCCATTCAATGAATTCTGTATCGGTCATCTATCTGCTATCAGCCATCAGATTCTACCTTTAGCTAATTTTATGTCTTTTTTAAAATTTTTTACCTTTTTTGCATTTTTGCTAATTGAATGGTTTGCCTGAGAAAGTGAGAGTTGCTGCTCAGCGACTCAGAGAGAAGCAGCAAGGGTTTTTTTTAAAAACCAAACTAAGGTTTAAACTGGTTTTAACCCAGTTGTTCTGAACAGATGAACATGTTGACAAACCGTCTGAGAAGTGATATGAGGAAGCATTTTTAATTCACACCATTAATGGAAAAATATGGGATAAGGTAAAATGCAGCTACCTTACAGTGATGTTACGACAACAACAAGCCCAAAATAACATGTCACTTCACTCGTTAGGGCAGCGGAGAACCATAGCTGAATAAGACAACAGCAATTCAAAAGTATAGTTTAGAATTAGGGGGGTTGCGTTCAAATAAATACAAAAAGCATAATTCTCAGTAACTCATACTTAATATTATGAGGAAGTGACTGCATTATTGCATGACTTATTAGTCCAACTATCACAATGACACAGGCTCATCTGCACCACGCACTACTTTTTTCCTTTTTTCAATTTTTTGAGCAGCATCTTTTTCATCAGATTAAACTTTGAAATACTTTTTAGTTATTGATACAAATTCTTTTCCACTTATTTTCTACAGGGTAAATTTTGCAGTAATTTCTGCTTATCAAATTAATTTTTCATTTGTGAAATATATTAATGTAACCAAATGTAAGGGGGTTTAAAGAAATGAAGAGATTTATGTTATGTTATATTTATGTAAAAAAAAACCACATTTTCTCAGTTATGAACAATTTGAAACTCCCAGATATCGATGTCTGTAATGACCTCAAAATGTCTGGCTCTATTTCAAACCACACGGTGAAGGATGGAGGGAAGAGGCAACAAGGGGAGTGAGAGAGAAAAGAGAGAAGAGCTGGGGACAGAATCGTCTCAGACCAAGTGATTTCTCTCTCTCTCTCTCCTCCATCCATCCCCATGAGCAGGAGATATTACCTTCCTGCCCTCCCTCACGTACACACATTTTATTTCTTCTTCACTCTGTCTTCCCCCCACACTCTCCCTCTCTGAATTACGCACACACAAGTGAATACTGCTCACTCTCTCACTCTTCCACCTCTCTTTCTCTCTCTCTCTCTCTCTCAGGCACACGTGTCAGGGCTTGAGCTGAGCTGCTCTTAGATCCTGTAGAGAGGCTCTGAAGATGGGGGGGCTGGTTGTGAAGGGGTGTTTGGGTGGAGTGGGGGAGGTGGAGAAGTGGAGGGGGCAGGGTGGAGACTGCTGTGTTCTGGTGTGTATTCGCTCTCCTTCCCTCTCTCTCTCTCTTTTTCTCCTGAGATGCTTCCTGTTAAGACAAACACAAGACAAACAGCTCTCTCTGTGCTCCTGCTGTCCATTTTTTCATATCTGTTCTCTTGCCTCCCTCCCTCCCCTCCTCACCTCTGCTCCTCTCCTCACTTTTACTTTCCTCTCCTCTCGCCACATTAAATTTCCTTCCCTTCTTTTTTACTGCTTCCTTTCTGTTTCCTCTTTTCTCTTCCCCTTACCTCACATTTTCTTTCCTTTTCCTTTTATTTCCTTCCATTTCTATCCCTACCTTTACTCTCCTATCCTCATTTCCTTCCATCTTCTATCCTAACATTTCCTTTGCTCCATTTCTGTGCTTTTCCCTCCCATCCCCTCCTTTTCCTCCATCCTCCTCCAACCTCCTCCAACCTCCTCCTTGACTCCTTAACCACTTTTCCTCTCTTGTGCTTAGAGGGAACTGTTAGGGCAGAGCTCCACTTCACCACTCACGATCAATAATATGTGAGTGTGTGTGTTTTGTGTGTGTGAATCATTGCTTGTATATTGTCTTAATATATATATATATATATATATATATAGGTGTGTATCTGGATTGATACTGGATTCTGTATGTGTCTGATACAACAGCGTGAACATGTTTGTGATGTAGACTGATGCTGTTTAATGTAAGTTATGGAAATTGTATACATATGTGTAATTGTGTAATATATGTGTAGTAAGCATGCATGACAGTCAGTGTATTATGCAGATGTATTTAGATAAGAGAGAGCACATAGGTGTGTGTGTTTATGTATCAGTATGTTTGTGTGTGTGTGTGTGTGTGTGTGTGTGTGTGTGTGTGTGTGTGTGTGTGTGTGTGTGTGTGTGTGTGTG
>JAQMCX010000043.1:23810265-23823070 GCA_029814765.1 Acanthurus leucopareius | reverse complement strand
GTGTGTGTGTGTGTGTGTGTGTGTGTGTGTGTGTGTGTGTGTGTGTGTGTGTGTGTGTGTGTGTGTGTTGGGGGGGTAGATCATTCTTATGCTGTGTCTGTGGGCCAAAGGGAGGGAGCAAGGGAGATGCAGTCAGAAGGCTGCATACTAAACAGACTGCTGTCACCCCGCCAGCACCTTGCACACACACACACACACGCACGCACGCACATACACACACACACACACACACACGCACGCACATACACACACACACACACACACACACACACATACACACACACGTGCACAAACACAGACACACAGAAACATAAATGCATGCTTGGTTGCTTTGCCTCTTATATACACACTCGCAAACACTCTACACACATATGCACACACGCACCCAGACTCACACACACACACAAACACAAACGCTCACAATCACACACATACATACACACACACTTCTCATGCCAGCTCAAACTTTGGCTGCCTTGCTCGGCTGCCGGTTGCCTTAGCAACCGTTGCCCACAGCACCTTCCAGCCCAAATCAATGGCAGCTCCAAGACGAGGGTAGGCAGGGGAAGCATGCGTGTGTGTTTGCGTGTGCGTACGTGTGTGTACGTGCGTGTGTGTGTTTGTGTGAACACGCGACAGCTTTGTCTCTGCCCAAACGTTCAGGCTATAAGCAGGTTGTACTTGTGTGTAGTTGAGTGATAAATACGGCATAAGGCTCAGCTGCAGATTGCATTAACAGCACACTATCAGTGTTGTACAAATTGGATGTAAGCCTGGAATAAACAGGATCATATTTTTGGGACATGTTGAGAGAAATGGAAGGAAAAAAAACAATTAGCTATTTGAGTGTAAGAGTATGAGGTCAGTCCTTTAATTTCAAGTAGAATTGTGTTTGTCCCAACTTGCTAATCAGCTTGTTTGTCTTGATGAGTCCAAGTGGGGCCACCATGCAAAGTGACACACATGCACAGACAAATGCGAGGGACGACGCAGATGTGACCCCGCCCTTGTCCCCAAAATGCACCCCATCCTCCCCATCTGCTCAGTCAGATGTTAACACACATGCACACGCACATACACACATACAAGTTGCCACTGAGCTTGAACACCGTTCACCACTGTTTGGTGACATGGACCAGCAGATACCAACATACATGCACACACGACAAATGAACAGGTCTGTAAAGTCTTAAAGTTCACCTACGTGTGTGAGTGTCTACATTCACGTGCCATCCCTTCCTCTCATCCCTCATCCCACCTTACTCCACCTTACACATCTCACATGTCCATCACTCTTCCATTCCTAATCACTCCTCTGTGTGAGCTAAAGAAGAAGGGAAGGACGGTGGAGGAGAAACTGAAACAGAGGAGGCAGACAGAGGGAGGTGCAGCAAGGCTCTTTGAGGATTAGGTTAAGAATTTTTTGGCTGTTTTGGAGAGGAGAAAGTATCCGGTGGTGGTTGTGATGGTGGAGGAGGGGGTAGATTGACTTCTTGGAGCAATTTACCTCAAACGGCTCTGACACAGCTAATCCGCTCTTAAAGGAGCCTAATCCAACAGTCTTGTACCTGATACTGAGAAAAGAGAGACAAGAGAGTGGCAGAAGAAAGACAGGAAAACCGAGAGGAAAAACAGGAGAGGGTGTGGGGAGCAGTTGTGTGTGTGCATGTGTGTGGGTGCTAAACTGTGTATATTGTGAGCAAAATCAAATTTGCTGTGTTCAGATGAACTAAATAATAAATTTTCATTTAAAGATAACATTAGTACTATCACAATATGATCCCTTCAAAAATATCAAATAGTGTTTTAAAATATTTGTAGATTATGTCTTTTTCAGACTGCTATGGAAGTACAAGAGTGTATTGCAGCATTTTGAATGTTGACTAAAACACATGCAACTCGCCAATAGAAAAGTTGAACACAAGCGGTCTGAGTGTAATCATAGAAAACATGTAATATATTTATTAATTCGGCCTTTATGAACTCACATAATTTCCTTGTGAAGTATCTACACTGGGACAGAAAAGGACACAGATGTCTGAGTTGAGAGCATAATGTTTTTGGTTTGAACTAAAGGAATATCAGGTTAGGTGTCAATAATACCAATAGCAGGTAAAACTGAATTAAGGCAAATGCTTGATTTTATTGTGCTTGAAAAAGGTTTTAGTTCGTGTGTTCTCAACTGACAAATTGTTTCATCAATATTTATATAGGCAGACCTTATATAGCTGCTTTCCCACTGGTTTTCTGCCCAGCACAGTTGCAAAATAAAGCATATAATACAATACTAAACATTATATCATGTGACAAGTAAAAGTGCAGTTAAATGTGGCCTGAAAACTTTTGGATAGAGAGGAGAAGAAGAGACAGTGACAGGATGAGTTAAAGGAGGAGAGTGAGCTGGATGATTAAAGCGTAAAACAGAAGGAATGAATGAAGTGAATGGCATTGAGAAATTGTGAGTCACATGTCAGTGGGGCAGTATGGCATGCAGAGGTGGGCTGCTTAGGAAAAAGGGAATTGTTTGAGAACACGGACAAGCCCGGCTCGTGGACTATATGCTGTTTAAGGGCAGAGAAGGCACATGGTAGATGGAAAGGAAGCCAATCACAACATGAGAAAGATCACATGATGCTCTTATTAGAGAGAAAAGCTAAAAAGCAATGCAGAGCCACAGAGAGCAAGAGTCACCCACATGTAAATCTCCCAAGAGGTGGCAAGCAGAAGGGAAAGGAGCAGTGACTGAGGCCATGGGGATGGACAGAGCTCTCTCATTAGAGCTCTGAGGCAGGCTCTGAATCCAGAGGCATATGCACGCACACACACACGCACACACACACACACACACACGCGTAGAAAACACATCCCCATAATGTGCACGTGGCTTATGCCTCCTGTTTCTTTTCCTCTTTCTTGTAGAGATTTTTCTTGTTGCATCAGAAAGAAGTAACTGTTTCTGGTGTGTTTATTTCCTGACTTCTATGCCCTTCACTCTTTTCTCTCTGCCTCCCTCTCCGTTCCCCTCTTCCTCTCCCCCCTTATGCTGTTTCTCTCTCTGTCTTCCTCTCTTTCTCCCCATCCCCCACCTCTACTCCCTCTCCTGTGTGCAGTGTATTTCAGAAAAAAATGAAGCCAAATAAACTTGAACCCCAAGAAGGTGATTGATGGTTGCGCAGAGCTCCCTCTCTCCATCTCTTTCCTTTATTCCTCTGTTTTTATTCCCACACTCCCTCCCTTTCCTCCCCCCTCTCCCACTGGCAATGTGGCTCCCTTCTTTTACACACACATATACTCACACAGAAAAAGCATACACACAGTGTGAGGAGGTTGATTAATTATTTGAGTCCACAGAATTCAGCTTTGCTCACGTACATCATTTTTGTATGTTAACGCTTTATACTGTATTTTCAGATGCTTCAGACAATAAAAATCATGCTTATTTCATTATTCTGCAATCTGCATCTGCAACATAAATACCTGAGTTAATGCAGTGTTTAGAAAATTTGAAGAAATATAGTTGTACTTATCAGAGTAGAGCGCCACCTAGAAAGGTTTATCAGCAGAAAATCTATGAAACTTGAGACACACAGTGCTGATCTCTGATATTAAAAAATTCCACTTTAATTAACATCGTACTGCGTTTGTCAGTGGTGTATGGCGGAAATAATATTGAAAAGGTAAAATAAAAAGAAAAACTTCATAATTCAAATGTGACATTGACTCCAGCCTCCAGTTAAGACTTCATGAAACACTGAGATATCCTTTACAAATGTGTGGGTTGAAGTTTTACTATTCTGGTTGCTCCCTAAAGACAGAAATTTGTTTCCCTGCTCTATTTGTAATCATTATCACTAATATACCATCTCCAGCTTCAAGATCAGACTCACCTGTTCCACTGCGACCCCAGCTTTCTTATCAGAATAGTTCATATCAGATAAGATAAACCTTAAATGTGCTCCTGTGAGGAATTAAGAACACTACAGTAGCAACACACAGAGCTATAGTCACTATAGTTTAGGTTAAAAAGCTGTACAATAGACTTTAAAGTAAACTGATATATAGATGGTGCTGACATATTTTTCTATTATATCTCTGCACAAGGGTTCATATGCCTGATTTTTACTTGCATAATGCATCTTGCAGATTTTCATTTTACCATTGTGATTTAGCGATGATCAAACACTGCATATATTTTGTTTATCAATTCAGACTCATGTTATGCAGTTTAAACTTAACAACATGCCCATGGTGCCCTTACACAGTAGTTTTAGTTAGTGCACATCATTAAGGCTCTCCTCAGGACTGTTTTGGTGCATGAAAGCTGTGCTTGATTTCCGTCTCTGTGTTCCATCTGTAAGAGCTGAAAAGCTTAAACCGTTATTATTATTATTACTGGTGTCTGTAGTTTGAGGACTTCTCTTAAGTCCCAGAGTAGGTTCATTCAGCTCATCCAGGGCAGAGCTCTAACCACCTGGAATAAGTGAAAACTCTTCAGCAAGTGTAAGAAACCTTTAACTTTGTCCACGATGACTAGTACACGTTATCTAGTAATATGACTGATCAGATGCGACCTTCACTCTGTGCAGCACCCAGAGGAGTTTCTGTCATGACAAAAATTCCTTAATAATAACAAACTGACTTCAAATTCAAGCTTGAGATGTTTTTAGGCTTTTAAAAACTTCCAGTCAATATTAAAGTTAGAGTGGCTAAGACAAACAAGACCTTTGCTGTTCTCTTTGGTCTTCGTCACTGTAACTTAGAGTGTTTGTTTTCTTTTAAATATTTTTAGAAAGATGTGTTTAACTAATGTAACAGACACCAGCTAACAGGGCAGGTTCCAATATTACAAGACAACAACAAAGTTTAATTAGTGGTTTGTCGAATTTACAGAGTTTTTATACTTGTCATGGTCGGCAAATATGGTTGGTGTGTGTGCACTGTACCTGTCCATGGGTTTGCAGATGTGAGGCCATCAATCAGCCGGCTGGATGGCTGCAGCAGAGGGAGGCAGTCTTATCAGGCACGGCACAGGACACCTACCAGGGGTCCTACTGCCTCATCGGCCATGATAAGAGACAGAAAAAGAGAGAGAGAAAGATGGCAGAAAGGGAGGACGGTCACAGGAAAACTGTGAAAGGTTGAAGAAAGCAGTTTTGACACACATGCCTGAAAAGAAACACACACACACACACAATGTGAATATTTGAATGAACCATATATTTATATCATTATTACTCAGGCTTCCCAACATGCTGTCCTACTGCACACATAAACACACACACACCCTTACCAGGAAAGATGCACTGTCACACTGATTCCAGGACACATTTATACACACTCGCACATTGTGTAACTCAAAACGGGAACACACACACTTACTCACACACTCAAAGCAGTGAGGCAGCCCTAGCCAGCCAAAGATAATTCACTTTAGACACAGTTTCAATTTAGAGGCACTGAGCGTCAGTCTCACATGCTTCATGTCACTCTGTTGCTCTTTGCAGCAGCAAAATTCAATTGCCTCGTGTGTGTTTGTGTGTGCTAGTGTGTCTGAGTGTGATAAATACGGTTGAAGATGCTATTTTTGTCTTGTGCTCTGCATATTTCAAGTGCTTGTTTCAAGTTCGTGGCTGTTTTCTGTGTCTGATTGTATGTACTTTTGTAACTGTACTATGAACACTGCATAATATGCAGGAGTGGTGGGATAATGGGTGGATGGCTACAGCCTTATCGAAGCTCCCCTTTAGCCCTGCTGGTTTATTTCATATGCAGACAATCACAACTGAATATATTTTAACAGATAAATGAATAGATTTCCAAACTGCCTCTTAAAATCCTCCTCTGAAATCATTATAATGTGCAGCAAAGGAGTCCAAAAAAGAAATGTTTTTCTCTTACATTGCTACAAATAATTTTTTCTTACTTTCCATAGTTTGTTCATAAATTCTGCTGATGGAGTAGAAGCTGAGCCAAGATGTGTTAACAGCATTGACTTTATGCAGAAAGAATGTACAGTCATTTGACTTTGCTTCACCTGTGAGTGGGATAAAACACGAGCCACAACCATCCTCAAGACAAGAGACAGGTTAAAGAAAGACATCTTGCCTTCCCTATACATCCTCTGACCTTATCTCATCTACCATCATCACCGTTGAAGGCAAGGATTAAAACACATTGTCATTTTTTATCCCTCTTTTACTTCCCAGAGTTACTATAAAAAATACAACTGATGGTCCACACATTCAGGAAGATCTCAATGTCGAGGAAAAATGGAAGGAATTCAGGTTTAAAATTACTGAACCGTCATTTCAGAATTTGCCACGTATTTAGTTTAGTGTACGTAAAAAATAAAATAAAATTAACTCACAAAATTTCCAGAAAAGAACTAATCTTATACACCTATTTTCCTTATTAATCAGAAATATTCAAACATACACCCTCTAAATAGAAGTTTCTCTCCTTCACCAAGTTAAGACGAACTTAATCACTTTATCAACTCATCATAAAGCACAGACTGTGATAAAAACAAAACAGGTGCTGGGGGGCTATGATGGCGAAACCCAGGGGCAGAACAGGAACTTCTGAGGAAAGAGCACCCAGAGTCTCACACTTAGCCAACTCTAAGGGATATACAGTAATTTTATTTGAGCTTTTTTTGGATAAAAACATTAAAATTGTACTAAGAGATCAGTAATATTTTCACAGAACATCATGACCGAAGAGGCATAAGTATGTAGGACCTCAAATATTTTACACATAAAAAACAGCAATTACTGGACAACAGAGCTGTGCTCCTCTCCATAGCAGACCCCTCCCCCCACCACACACACACACACACACAAAAACACACACACACACACACACACACACACACACACCATCCCACTCTCCCTTATTGTAGTTTTTGCGCAAGAAGGCAGAAAATCTGCTTACTCTACACGGATGTTTGCCAGTCCCACACAAAGTTCAAACTGCTTGGGAAGCACAGCTTTACCTGCGCCATCGACAGCGAATCTGTGTGTATTTGTGTGTGTGTGTGTGTGTATGCGTGTGAGTGAGAGTGTGTATATACTGCATGTGCGTGCATATTTCTCCAGTGGCATTGTGTTATGTGTGTTTGTGTGTGTACAGTAAACAATACCTGTATATGTTTGTGTGCGTATGTGACTCTGCCTCTGTGTTTACAAGGTCAGGTGTCTTCTGCCTTGAGGGCAAACACCTTCACGTGTGAACAAGACGACGGATTATTAACACCTCTTACTGAAGATCAGATTTGTTAATTGGCAGTTCAGGGCAGTTAATTTCCTTTTGGAACACAGCATGTCATTACATAAAGTAGTGCTAACTCGTCTCATATGCTTCTTTTATTTTCCGGTGAACGAGTACAAGTTAGACCAAGTCTTGCTATGATGCTGTGTAGAAAAGCAAAGGAAAGGCAAAATAATAAAGATTTATTTTTTTTACATGCCAAGTCAAATTGATAACTTATACAGCAAATTTTAATCAGTACAATTTAGTGACAGCATCCATAGCCTTTTATCAGCACAGAGACATCCAAGAGGAATAGAAAATACCAGAGTGGTACCTAGAAAAGTGACAATAGAAAAACAACAGCGGAATTTAATGCCAAGCTTCCTGAAATAACCTCAGTGAGTAGAACAGCAGATCCTCTCAGTGGAGATTGTATTCTGTCATTGTTAGCAACGGGAATCCTTCCCGTCAGCATATAGACGATGGCAAGTACCCCGGATGGCTCAGACCTCCCTGGTGGTCCACGAATCAGCACCTCGGACAGTGACTGTGACTCACACAACGTACTAGATGATTCACCTGAGCTGAACGGGAGCTTGATATAGACTGAACGATAATGAATAATGAACTGAATGATAATACTGAACCTTGGTCAAAGCTAAATGTCCTTTTATTTTAGTTCAATAATACGTAAAGTTCATCGCAGTCTTGTGTCAGACAAATTCAGTCATAAACCCAAATCAAGTCAAATTGGATCACAATATAAAAATGGGGCCACATCATCCCATGAAAGCAAACACATTGCTTTCTAACTGCTTATAATGCATTTTATTTTCAGGAATAAGTTATAAGGGCTGTGGTCAACTACCCATGGTTGAAAATATTATCAAAAATAAGGTAAAAAAAAAGTTATACACTTGTGCAACTAATGATTTATTATACTATGCTACTTATTGGATATCAAGCGTAACTAAACAAACTTGACTCCTCTTGTATTAAAGGGCTGTAAATCTTTTGCAAATTTTTGGCAGTCTGTGACATCCTTTTTTTCTGATGTCACTATATCTCGTCTCATGATGGAGAAGTTTTTTTTGGTTTTTTTAGGCCCAACTTCAGCTGTCCAGGTATAAAACGGTGGCTGCTGACCGACATTTTCTGTGGGATTATCGAAATAAATAAACATGTCTTAGACCGATGCTAACTGGTGTTACCTTGACTTTTTAACAACAGACTCATTTTTTTGAACATTAACTAGTGTTACCTTGACTTTAAATTTAATTTTAGCAGCTGTTTGGCTGCATTTATCCAGGAGCTTCCACCATTTCAGTACTACTTAATCAGAATAGGGTATCAACCCATTCATTAAAAGGGTGCTAAGCAGGAAAAAAAACAGGGACAAGCTGAGGGGAAAGGAATTTATAGATTTGTGTTATGATAATTTAACAGTGTTAAATGTATTGTCCGTTTGATGAAAACTGTGGGAGGACTTATAAATATTCTGTGTTTTATTTCAGCAGCTTACTACCCATCATTTAGAAATGTCTGTCAATATTCAGTTTTGCTGGCTAAATAGTGATAACATCCATTGAATACCGGTGATTCCTTCATGAAGCAAAACATGTGCTGGCCCTCTGGTCGACAGCAGAGAAGCAGAGGTAGCTCAAAATCCAGAAATGCTAAATACCTGCATTACATCCTTTAATACCTGTGCGGTTATGTAGGCTAATCCACAGCAGCACTGTCTGCTGTTATGGAGCCTGGTTCTGCTCAGCTGTATCCAGCTTGCCGGCTGGACAATGATAGACTACAGATCATGCTAACTGTATCATTGAGAAGACTATTTCTGGGCATGAGAGGTTATATGATTACTGTTTTGAGTGCTCATATACACAAACACACACACAATCCTATAGACAGAAACACATTTGAGATAGCATCAGTCTGCAGTAACCATTTTGACACCAGGACTCCTAGCTGACTGCTATTTTTTCGTCACACATCAAAGCACTGGCCTGTTTTGGACACTGTCACATCACAAAAACACAGACATACACCCACATCGATGCATGTATCACAATGTCATCCCTCTAGACCTGAAATAAAAATGATGTGGTAGCAGCTGCTGACCACACGTGCAAACACACAAAGTCACACACAATAAAATAGGTAGGCAAATAGACTGTTCACATCTCTCAAGGTATGTATGGACGACTTTGTATCGCAGAGCTTAGAAACCTTATCCATGTTTTCTACCCTGGCCCCTGAGGATGAGCCATTCCACTCAGCAATTAATCAACATACTAGGAACATTAGCTTATTGCATGTGTGGTGTTTAAAAGGAGCTGGTGACAAACCTGCCTGCTGCAGTGATTAAAATTAGCCTGTTTCACTGCATTTTTCCCAGAATGCCTAGATTTTTCCTTTTAATTAGGGAGCTGTTGTTGGTCACAGCTCTTACTTTTTCATAGCATCAAGTCTGTGAAAAATTACTATCAGTTTTTGATTGCACACAGACCATGGAGGTGGAGTTGGTAGTACCACTAAGCAGCAAGGCATTAAAATAAAATGGTAATCTTTTCAGACCATTGGACATCTCTAGGTTAGGCCCAAGCTGCTCACCTCTGCATTTTTATTGTTCTGCTGATTGCTGATGTAAATGGAAAAAAAATAAATCATTCAAGTGTGTGTCTGACAGTTATTCCAGAGTCGCTGCTCACTGGACCAGTGGTTTGCCACTAACACATCTATTTGTTTTCCTACTCCATTTCACCTTGACATGGACAGCAGGCATGGGTTTATGACATTGTGTGTGTGTGTGTGTGTGTGTGTGTGTGTGTGTGTGTCTTTCAAAAGACAGACTGGTATATGTTTCTCCCTCTCTGGTGGAAAGCAATCTCCCAGGTTGAGCTCATAAATAAAGGTGGGGGGATGGCAATGGGGATGAAGACCCTGTGTGTTTGTGTGTGTGTTTGTGGGTATGTGGCACTTTCACAAAGCTCATACCTGTCGTTAGCAGGGCTGTGTGCATCTCCTCACATGTTGTATTTGCTTTGCTTGACGTCAACATAATGTCAGACTAGTTGTCAGTTACGTGACTGATCTCTCTCATTCCCTCCTGTATGGCCTCCCATTTCCTCCTCACGGTGGGATTAGACCACAGGGCGCCCCGTTGAAAATGAATAGCGATTTAGGAAACTAATGAGCTGTAATGGACAATGTGCCCTCAGAGCACCAGTAATGCAGTCACTCACGAGGCAGACTCCTCCCATTCTCCTCCTAAGTGTAAGATGAGAGAAACCTGTGGTGTCTGCATATGTGTGTGTGTGTGTGTGTGTGTGTTAGGGAGAGAGTATGATGTCTGGTTTTGCTGATGACAGGCTCAATGAGGTGACTTCTCTGCTTCATCCATCCTCTCTCTCTCTCTCTCTCTCTCTCTCTCTCTCGCTCTGTCTGTTCTCATTCCCCTCTTGTCCTGTTGACTTTGTGTTTCAGATGGAAAAACACGCAATTTGACAGTCTGAGGTGAGCAGACACTCAGTGACGCAAAACTCTGTGCTGCTAGATTTAACTAGACAAGATGAAACATGCATGTCCACACCCAGTGTGCAAGAGAAAGAACCCTGTGTTTCCTCTGTTTACAGCATTTATTTACTTATTTATTTATCTAAGAACATACGTGCAACTTTACCCAAACACACAGCAACTCATTGCTGAACAACTGTTGAACGCTTAACAGCAAAACGCTGTTCGCTTTTTAGCCCTTATGGCAACCCTCCCCAGCAGAACAATCCTTTACAGTCCAAATCCACTTAATAATCAGTCATGTCTTGTGCTTTACTCTGCTTTTACTTCACTGCATAGACCACACAAAGCAGAATTTCCAAACTGTGACTTCACTTCAGATCAAATCAGAGTTTACTTTTTTCAAGAAATATAAACAAGTGCACATCACTCTCCTTTTTCAATTTAATACTTTAGATATGATTCCCACTAGCACAACAATGCATAGCCAGACACCTATTTCCAGCTACAACAGTCAAATAAACTGATGTTTACTCACATAACAACAAATCCATATCACATTCTATTTCTAAGCAGGTTTTGAGTTCACATTGAAAAAGTAACACAATAAGGTAGGTAAACTGAAATTAGACTGCATGTGTATTAAATACAATTGATTTTGAATGTGCTGAAGATGGATACTATATTCCTGCAGTACAATGCAAAAAAAGGAAATAGAAAAGTGGTTCAGAGTAAATAATATTTTGGTGTCGGTGAAACAGTTCCAATAAAACAAACAATTAGTGTTAAATCTTACACGACACTTTCCAGTGTCATTTAAAGCTAATTTTAATTGACATTCTAAAGCTGCGGTTTTATTAATATTTGAAATTAAAAATAATTATATATTTCAATATTTAGTTTAAAATGAAAAAAGTTAAATACAAACCAGCGACACAGGGAAACATCACATAATTTGACTCAAATCTGTTTCACATGCCAAAAGGGTCATGGCTGTCAATTCAGTGAGCAAATACTGTATATGGATCTTTTTGAAGAGTAGCATGTGTCATTGAGAATTAGCAGAGTAGCATGTCCTGCTAAATTGCATGTTTTATTACAAACAATGTTGATGTAAAGACTTAGAGTGATAACAATGGTGCTCAGTGTTCAGTGCACATCAGCTGATGTATGTTGCTATAAACAATACACAGAGTCCCTGTGCAAACTCCAGCTTTAATCTGGCCTTTTAAAAACTGATCATTAAGGTGACCTCTGCTAACCAACTTACTTCACTTCTCACCAGCCTCTCTGGCCCCATTTATTGACATGTTTTTACTTGTATTTCCTCCGTCCCACGTTGTCTTCTTTCAGTGTTTGTTTCTTCAAATCACATGCTAACAAACCTCTTTGTGAAAGTGTTGGATTGAAAGTTGTTACCCAACCTGGAGCGGATCTTTGTTGTATTTTCATGTTCCTGTGCGAGTGTGTTCTTCAGACAGCAGGTTTGCAGCATAGCTTAGCTTGAAGGATGCTTGTGTATGGTTTGTCTGGTTTAATACAATGTAAGCTCTCCTGTCTCACCATTGTCAAGGAGTCTTAGGAGTGCTTCTTATCCAAATGCTACACCACTGAGCTGATTAGGAAGCGAGCCTGTATGTGTGTGTGACTGAGTGTGTATTTGTACGTGTGTTGTTTGTATGAATATGTGTTTGTCCATCTGCTTTTACATCATGTTAGCTCTGCATATGTGTGCATGTTTGAGTGTGAAAAGCCTCATTCTTGTAACAACTGCTCCTAGAGCGTGTGTGTGTGTGTGTGTGTGTGTGTGTGTGTGTGAGTGAGTGTGTGTCTGTGTGTCTGTGTCTTTTGAGGCTCCTCAAAAGCTGCCTTTTTCTCTCTCATGTGGCTTCTCTGGTATGTCTGGTATTTCAGAAAGCCTCAGATCCTCCTCTCCTCAAAGGGGGGGATGTGTTGTGTGTGTGTGTATGTGTGTGTGTGAGTGTGTGTGTGTGTGTGTGTGTGTGTGTGTGTGTGTGTGTGTGTGTGTGTG
>JAQMCX010000043.1:23799769-23810165 GCA_029814765.1 Acanthurus leucopareius | reverse complement strand
GTGTGTGTGTGTGTGTGTGTGTGTGTGTGTGTGTGTGTGTGTGTGTGTGTGTGAGAGAGAGAGAGAGAGAGAGAGAGGGAAAGATGCTGGCTAACACATATACGCAAGCACTCGTGGATCTTTTCTCTGCCTTGTATTCTTGTGTTGAGGGGGTGGGGTTGTAAGGGATTGTGCATGACACTGTGATTAACACACACATACACATACACAGACACACACATGCTGCGGCTCTGTCACTCCACGTTCCTCTCCTTGTTAGCGTGCATGGTAGGGATTTCTTGGTTGGCTGGAGAGGCAGTGATTGTGTGTTTATATGCACATATGCTGTGTGTGTGTGTGCACACATGCATGTGTGTGTAAGGGTGTGAGTGTGTGTCTAAGGAGACCAGGATGTAATTAGACACAATGGCAGTAGCTAATGGAACAGCTGCCTCTTTGTAAATGTTGCTTGCTGCTGCCATGTGGACGCATTCACACACACGCTCACACACACACACACGCTCACACACACACACATTTGTGACCCACCAGTCGCTCAGGGCGCCTTACCATGTCTTGTCCTTCATTTTTTCTTCCTTTCTTGGTTTCTGTCTTTTTTCCCTTCTGTTTTGTTTCTCTTTATCTCTGTTATTATTTTCATGTTGTCCTCTCACCTCACTGTCGTCCCTCCATTTTCCCTCTTCTTCTGCCCTTTTTTCTCTTGTTTGTTTTTTAACCTTTTGCCTTGCTATTGCAGTCTCTGATCTCTCACACAAAGGACTCTCTCTTTTCAAGCTCCCTGCCTTTTTCCTCATTTTTCACTTTCTACCACTCTCTCTTTTCTCTTCCCACTTTTTTCCTGTGCCTGTCTCTCTCTCTTTGTGTATGCGCTTTTCCTTTGTGTGGCACTATGTCTCTATTTCTGCTCTCTCTGCCTCACTTTTCCTTTTTCCTCCCTCCCTCCTTCCCTGCCCTTTTCTTGGCTATCAGACCATTTTTCCAGCAATGAGACTGGTCGCCCCTCCCCCTTTCTGTCCTCTCCCTCCACCCCCTCCCTCCTCCTCCTCCTCTTCCCCCTGTTGTGGCAGAGCTCCTATCAGAGAAATGATAACACTACGTCACTCTAATCTGGCAGTGGAAGGCTGAAGCAGCACACACACGCACACACACGCACACACACACTGTGCTCTCTACTTCCTCCATTGCAGCTGTAGCAAAGACCAAATCTGTCTTGTTTTCCATCTATCATTCTCTCCCTCCTTTTTTGTCTCCTGTTCACCCTCTTGCCTCTTTTTCACTCTCTGTACTCGAGACCTTGACGTGTGTGTCTGTGTCAGATAGTCACAACAGTCACCTTCGACGTCATGCTGCTGTAAAATCTCCATAGTAACGTGACCTTGCCCATCTCGCCCTCCATCTCATCCATGTTTCCATCTTTCATCTGTCCTTCTTTCTGTCTCGCTTCCTTTGACAGGCAGCTGTCTGCTCCAGTTGATAAGGAAGTAAATCTCTCTCTGACCTCGTCGTGGGCGGTCCCTGCCGTTCCTCTTCCTCTGCAAGAAATTGGGAGAAGAGAGTTAAAAGGGTTGGGTTGTTCGTTGTACGGTCACCAAACTTTTAATCATCTCTCTGTCTGTGCCGTTTGAGCCTAACTACCAGGAACGTTACCCAAGTGCACTGAGCGGTGACTTTAATTGAGCTGCAGTTTGATCATGATGTTCAGATTGTGTGTTAATGCGTGCCGCTGCCATGTCGCCCCGGTCTGGAACAGCACACACAGTTCCTGCTGAGATTGCACAAATTTGCCCTTCCCCTCCTAACGCTGTGGCTAGATCTCTTCCTCTCTTTCTGTCAATCTCTCTTTCCCTTTTTTACTTCTTTGCACTGTACTCTGCACTGTAACTGGGTTGACACTAGTCTGCTTGTTCTTTTTGTCACCCTGCCTCAGTAAAGGTGTTATAATATGCAAAGAGCTCTAAGGGCTTACTTCAGTTTATTCTACCTTAGGTCTTATTTTTGTGGGTATTTATAAAATTGGACTTTTAAAGTTTATTAAGATGTCAGAACACAGCAATATTGCTCAAAAGAGGTCTGACAATAATGCAGTTTTTAGAGGATTTATGGGACATTTTGAGAAAAAAGTGCATTTGTTTAATTTTTTAAGAGTTCAATGATAAAACTGATCAAAGGTCAAGAGCATATGCAAACAAATCTTTGAAAAATTGCTACTCAAACTGTTAGCCACTCTTCCCTCCCTTGACCTTGCCATAATTACGTGCGCACACAGTTTTCTTGCCCAGTAGAGGATTGTTATGAACATATTGGGGGTTACTTTTAGATTAACTTTCTAATGTGTTGTTTAAAAAAATTTGGCAAATCTATAGTTTCTTTTACTTTCTGTTTAATGGTCTGAATCCACTGGTGTTTTTTCCTGTTTGACTTGGTTGTAGCAATGTAGCTATGCTGCCGGAGATCAGGGACCACTTTACCAACCACTGTCATCATAACTGACAGAAAAGTGGGAAAGCTACAGAAATCAGACCCAGCTTGTAATAAACAATAATTATACTTTAAACAAAAATGTTTATTTGTTTGTGTAGACAGCTAATTTCAGTGCTTATGACTCAGTTCCTGAAGTCTTATTAATCAGTTTGAGTAATTCTTTGATGCCACCAGCCTTCATTTTTGGTCACAATGAAGAAATTTATCAACAAATAATCACTTTTAGTGTTAGAACACTCTGCTTTTTATGGACCCACGAGGTGAAACCCACGCACACACTGGCACACATGTACAAGGTCACGCATACTTAATCACAGAAACACACTGACAAAATAAAGGTCGTGTGTAACACTCCTCACCGCACCTCTAACAGCTGTTTTGATATGACCACACAGTTACCTGCAGGGTGACGCACACAAAGCTGTGTGTGGTCATGTGAGACATGAGTCTGAAAAACACATACGCATGCTCCCGCACAGAGGAACAACACACTGTAAATTCTTCGCGTGTGTGTTTGCATGTGTCCATGCAATAGGACATAGGAGGATGTTTTCATTCCTTTGACTTCAATTTTATTTCTCCTTCCCCTCTACTCCCTCCCTCTTATCTTTTCTTTTTTTCCTTCTTTCTTTGCTTCTTTACTTTCAATAACTCTACTCCTTCGGTTCACATTCCTCTTCTCCTCCTCTCCTCCCTCTCCTCACTAACCTCTCCTCTCCCTCTCTCCCTCCCTCCCTCTGCAGAAGGTCAGGGATATAAGGACGAGCAGCGAATCACATGATCGTTTCCCTGAGTGGGAAAGGCTCTGAAACTTCCACATTTACCAGCAAATCAATGAGTGGAAACTTTTCACACCGCAGCATTTTTTCCCTTTAACCACAGAAACATTGTAAAACTCTCATTGGTAGCCTGTTGTCTCGAGTCGAGTCCTTTTTTACACGTGTGTCAGGGCCTGTTAAACGTATGGAATCGGCATCGTCTCCCACCTCTGGAGCCTCTCTCTCTGTCTTCCTCTACGAGCAGCAGCAGCAGGCAGGGAAAGCAGTATTATTCTTCTCTGGAATGTCGCATCGGGCTAAATTTAGAGCCTTAGTTTCCGTTCTTCCTTCTCCTACCCTCCCGCTCCTCCTCTCCTGCTCCTCTTTTTCTCCCTCCTTGCAGATGAGACTGAAATAGCCGGCGTTGTGTCTTGAGACTCACCTGGGAATACGGGCCCTAAACGCTCCTGTCGTTCTCCACCTCCCTCCAGTCTGCCAACTTCTGTATCAGAAAACTGGGCAGAGATACTGACCTTGCAGTGCTGTCATATTCACACGACTGTGGTTTCTTAATACCTGACAGCATGTTCACTAAAACTAAGTCAAGCTTTATATTTATTGGTCATAAATACTGGCTTTATGGGTTTAAGTGAAAACTCTGTCTTGTAAGTGTGAACATGGTTTTAAATTAATGGATTTTTTTTTTTTTGCTTGGTACAAGCTGGCTACCATGTGCTTTGTACACACATGGAAGCAGTGTAAGCAGTTAAAAAAATGTCCACACTGGGTTGTAAGATTTCCTCCCAAGCTGTGACCTTAATGTTTATGTTTTGATTGTCTGACAGCATGTTGGCTCTGTATAGCTTTTAAGAGAGGAGTAATTTGTTCTTGACTCTGTCTCACATTTTCTGTCCAGTCTTTTTAAATTATGAAAAACCCACTAAACTCACAATCTGTCCTTGCTACATAATATGTTCAGGTACAGGTAAAAAATGACACACTGTGGAATTAAAATGTAAAAATAGAGAGAAATACAGCTGACTATGACTACAGCTGAAATACAGAGATGTATTGAAATATATCTGCAATGTCAGTGACAGAGCAGAAAGCTCTAAACAGGCAACGAAAAAGCCACAGCAAACACGGCCACTTGTTTGCTGTGAATTCTTCAGGCAGTGACCTCTTTTCACATGGGTTCTTATAGGACGTATATGACATAACAGACTTCACAGCTCCTCCAGATGTTGTCCAGACACTTTCAGGGTAGCAGCGCGTGTTTGTAACGGGCTGGTTAGACTTCAGCTCCTTTCTTATCACTTACTTGTAGAATGTCCATAAAGCATACTCAATAAAATGAACTATTCCTTATCTCTGTTCATCTCTGGCAAGTATCGACTGTTGTAAATGATAGTGGGAGCTGTATTAGCATTAACTGATTCCTGACACCCTGATTACCTGATGGTTACCTATTACTAAGATAGCGTTTAGACATCTGAAAAATTTCAAACTTGTTGAACTTTTGATCAAACTGGCTATGATTTTTGATCTAAACATTTGGAAAAAAGTGTTTGGGATAACATGGAGCTGTCATCAGCCGTGGTTGTATCAGTACCCTGACTGGATCTGATCAGAAAAGGCTTAATGGCTAAACGTGACATGTCTTTGTTACCTCCACAATGTATGATGCACATGTACAACCCTTGAACACGTTCTCGATTTTGAGGATGCATGGCTCTAATTGTACTTTGCTTTGTACTGTGTTGTGTGTACTTGTATGTGTGTTTATATGTCCTGTCTGTGTGTGTGTGCTTGTATATGTGTAACCATTTATCAATACAGCCCCTCTCTTGTAGCCATTAGCACTGATTCATGCTTCACTCCTAATGGTCAGATCATTAACATTATTTAGACCACAGGCTGTTTGTGGATGTGAGTGTGTGTGATTCTCTTCCTGCATGTTTGCCCATAGAGGAATGTTTGTGTGCTAACGTATTATATAGAGTGTGTTTGTGTGTGTGTGTGTGTGTGTGTGTGTGTGTGTGTTTGTTTCTGACTGTCCTCGGGCCGCTCTAAGTATTGATCTCCATATGGTCAATGAGCAAGGCTAACGATGCTACAATATGCCGCTCTCGCCCACCCCCAATCAATCTCAGCAGCCACAGCACAAATGGCCCTCTCCAGTCTCTTCTAGGAACTGACACATTTGCCTTCTTCGGTCACCATTAGCCAGCAGTAATGAACATCTCCAGGTTGGAAACACATTGTCGCTACAGAGAATTAGGGGATAGATAAGCATATTTTATTGTTGTAGCCATGAAGAGTCTTGTTATCCCTCTGTGTTGCAGGGATAAAGAGGATCTGCAAATATCCACTAACAAGCTCACATAAACATTCACAAACTTACATACACACACAAGTATGCACACTGACACACACACTTGTGTTGCTAACCACCCTATCATTGGTTTTCTAAGGTAGAAGGGTTGTGTTGTCATTGATTTCTCTGCAGCAGAAACTCAAGGCAAAGCATTAGTCTCCCAGGACAAATACACACACACACACACACACAAACAGCACATACACACACATACACATACATGCACACAAAGAAATGTGGAACATATCAATACACCGGGTCAATAATCTGGGGTATCTCATCTGTTTAAAAAGCATCCGTTTGTGCCACAGGATGGAAGGAAGATAGCAGGTCGGAGGCAGAGAGGGGAAAAAAATGAGGGATATCCCTCCTTCCCTCCTTCCTTCCACAGTGTGTTCTCCTCATCCTCTGTCTCCTGAGGCTCAGAGAGAACCAAAAAGCAGAGGCAGAGAGAGAAATCAAGAGAAAGAGAGACGTTACTAGCCCACTGGTGGCATTACCTTCACAGTTGTTCCCTGTAGATTTTCCTATTACTCACTAACACCGGTACGGCACAGTTAAAACACTTACATGCTCAGTGAGTCATTCACTGCACTCTTTTACTCCCCCCCGCCCCCCTTTTCTCTCTCTCTCTTTCTCTCTCTCTCTCTCTCTCTCTCTTTCTCTAACTGTTTGAGGTCTAAATCCCTCCATACTGAGCGACTTAACCCCTCTCTTTCATTTCGCCCCCTTCACTCGTGCTTGGATCTGCCAGTAACCATTAGCTGCAGCGTGTCTGTGTGAGTGAATGTGTGTGTATGTGATCAGTAAACTAATGCTTTGTCGAGTGCCACGTTCCTGGCACGTGGCGTACCTCACTGCTAGAGTTAAACACAAGAACTGCAAATGAGCCCTGAGCACAGGAAGAAACATACACACATCTCCTCTTGAACATTTCCCTTGTCCTGTCCCTCTCGCACGTAAAAAGTAAAGCCATGTGTATGTTGTATATGCCTGACAGTAGAAACACACACAAGTCTACTTGTGCACAAACACAGTTGGTAAATTCTTAACTAAAATCTCCTTTTTTGGGGAAAAGCACTTGTGGGACCCAGGATTCTGTTTGTTCGTGCATGTACTGAAGATTATCATATCTACTGAAACGGAAAAAAAACCCTCTGCAAATTATATTACTGTTACAAAACAACCGCTTAGCTAAATACTGCTTCTAAGTACTCCATTAATATGACAAGACCAACCTTTTAATGGCAGCAGTCATAAAACAGCTAAAAAGCCAACCTTCAATGGTAAAATGTCCTTTGGAGGGAGAGTGAAAGAAGGAGAATACAATATCTGTAATCACAAATCCAAACATTTCAACAAGACAATGCTGTCCCCCATCTTCTAATGAAGAATGCCGAGGAGTATTCAAAAAATGAAGCAGAGTGCATTAAACATGGCTACTGTTAAAAAGAAAGAGGGAATGATAGCACTAATGTCAGAGGTTAACAGCAGAGACTATGCTCTGAATTTTCCCAAAAGGGGTTTGCCAGATTTTACAGGTTTTGTCATCATCCTCGAATTTTTTCATGTAAAACCGAAAATTTGTTTAAAAATCAGGAATGTTAAAGTAAAAATCACACTCCTGGGTGAGCTATATAGGATTATCATTTAAACATCAAAATTAAAATCACTGGTAATAGATTATGATGGAAATTTTTGTTGACTCTGTGGGTCAAAACGGGTCAAAATAATGGATAACAAGCATTAATAAAGGAGTTTGGGGCAGAGAAAAGGCTCAATTCACCCCTAAAATATCACCACATTACCTAATAAAGGCTGGATGAAAGAGTGTCGTAGTATCTGTATAAATACCATTTTATGCTTAATTGTCTCCTGTTTTGTGTTTTATGTTATACTTAACTTATGATAAGAAATGTCAGGAGGAGTCATAGTATTCCTGAGAAATTATCGTTTTAAAATCATCTGTAACACAACACACGCACATACACACACATGCTTCTGTCTTTACCTTTTTTCTAAGTAGCAGTTATTAGAGTACAATAAGTGTTTAAAGATGACTTCCCCTCATTGATATGCCAGTGTGTGCATTATCTGCAGTGGTAAGAGCCTAATTGAGGCTTTTTAATTGTTAGTTTATGTAAAAGCTGCTCAATGCATGGGTAAACAGACGTCACAAGTTTATTCCCCAGGGTTCGCCCTTGTCTCTTTTTCTGTCTCTTCCTCTCTCTCTCTCCCACTTGATGGAGTGGTTTCAGATAACTTCAGACCCGCATCACTGCCACCTCCTCTCCACTTCCGTCCGTCTCTGTTCATGTGTCTGTCTGCGCCTCCCCCAGCCCCACCTTCATCGCTCCATCTCTCTTTTCCTTTCTTGCCTTGCCATCCCTATACTCTACCCCCACACCATCTCCTCTGGTCCCTCCCACTTGAGCCTTCAGGGTGGTGTGAGTCTTTTGGTAAACGTCTGTTGCCTTGCAGAGCTTGTCAGTAAAGCCAGAGCTAATTAGCAGAATCAAAGAATAATTAGTTTTTATTCTTGTCTTTAAATTTGCACCACCACCCGTCACTCCATCCCTCTCCTCCCACTTCATAGGAGTTTTTCTGCTGTCAGAAGTCAACACCGAGCTATGGGAAGTTTCTGTATTCCTTTTCTGTCACTATCTAACCATCTTACTTTTGATTTCTTTGTCTACATCTGTCTAAATCTCTTGATACGTCTCTTTCCCTCTCTTCTTTTCTGTCTCTTAGTACATCTCACAGAGCCTGTTTTCCTTCTACATCTGTCTCCTCTCTCCATGTGGAGTGTTTTCCCGCCCACACCTTTTTCTCTATTGAGGTTTCTCTTGCAGTTGTTGACTTAAATACATGGTCGTTCTTGTTTTCTCACTCTGTGCCTTCCTCCCACTCGGCTTCCATCTTCCCCTCCCTCCTCTCTCTCTCTCTCCCTCCTCTCTCTCTCTCTCTCTCTCTCTCTCTCTCACCATGGCTCACTCACGTTTGTCCCTATAGCCAGTGTTTGTTTACACATCTATTTCTCCCTGTAGGTTGGCCGACAGTCTACTCCTTCAAAAATGATTTCCCCTATATTTCCCCTCCTCTCTTCATCTCCTCAGGGTGACTGCCTGCTCCCCTCCTTTATCAACAGCTTTTCTTCCACTGCTGCTCATGTCATTCCTTCACCCACCCTTCTCTCAGTTCTCTTCCTCCTTCTTAACCACTCCTCAATTGGTCTTGTTTTGTAGAAAATGATAAGGCAGTGGGAGAAAGGGTCTCCGGTCACAGCCGAGGTAATTGGCTCTTTATGGTTCAGTTTTGTGTGGAGAGCACTCTGGTTTTGTCTGGTTTAGCAGCTCCACTGCCATAACTCTAAAACCTCGTGTCAGCCAGTGTTTGTTCTGCCCTACACAGGTAGACTTTTACTGAAGTAAAATATTTAAATTCTCTGTATGGAACAGTGCTTTTCTACAGTCAGCTCAGCACTGAACCTGGTGGGGGTTTTAGGGTTAGTTCAGCCTCTGACTGAACTCAGTACTCACCAGACTCCTGTTCTTTTATTCAATTCCTTTTAGTTTTTGTACTTTTTCTCCCTGCCTTTTTGTGTGATCATTAAGTAAACATTACATAATTTCTAGCAGCAGGTTGCTGATTGCAAAAAAGGTTGATGTACTTACTTACACTATTTGTCCTGCTCCCCCAAAAAATACTAGTGATTAGCTCGTGAATAAAGTGGAACAGTTGGCAGTTTAAGAACGAGAGCTCTAAAGAGCCGAGACAGAACAGTGTCACAAAGAGAGTTAATTGTTTGTTTACATTTGCAACATGACCAAAAACATGACTCCAACTTAATACTAGTAATGCTCCATGACTGCAGGATGTGGCAAGTAGTCACCAGAGAAGAAGAGTTTGTGTTTGGAAGTTGAGTTGAGATGGAAAGTGTACACTACATGCAATTGTAACCATTGTTGTACATAAATTAGTTATGATGTTCTGTTGTCTCCTTTTGGTCTGTTTGAGTTGACAAGATTTTCAATTGGATCTAGTAATCCTTAAGATTAAATAAAATTAATTAAATTGCAATATTTTTCTTATCCACAGCAAATAGACATATAGAGTTGGATGGGGGCCAGATATTTATTTGAAATAGCCTTTGCAAAGCTACAAAGACGATGCTTGCGAGTTAAGTGTGAAACTATTAGGCTAACACTGTTACTGTGGGAAAAAAACAACCACTTGCTTACTAGAACAGGTGTGACTTGACAAGCAAATCAATATTTTTCATTACCAGACTATGGAAAACATCTCCAGCCACAGAAAATGTGCTCATGTGGTGTTTGAAGACACCCCGCATTGCTCGTAAAAAACAGAGACCACTCTGGATACCAGCTTTAGAGATTATTAAAACAATATATTAGCTCTCAGCAGCTTCAAGCTGCACACACTGCATGAACTCGCACACCTACAGACACACACACGATCACAAAGTCCTTTTGTTCCGTCTACCACTGTACACCTCTCCCTCTTTCTCTCTCTGTCCATCTGTTCTGCTGAGTCGTGCGATCAGTCGAGGGTCTATACATCACCTCTCTACCTCCCTTGGGACAACGCAGTGGAGGAGGGGAGAAAAGGAATGGAGAGAGATCAGCATGGTGCTCTCTCTCTCTCTCTCTCTCTCTCTCTCTCTCTCTCTCTCTCTCTCTCTCTCTCAGACACACACACACACACACACACACACTCTCAAACCCCCACACCAACACCACCAGCTGTTAGCAAAGACGGC
>JAQMCX010000043.1:23752180-23786562 GCA_029814765.1 Acanthurus leucopareius | reverse complement strand
TGTGTGTGTGTGTGTGTCTGTCTGTCTGTCTGTCTGTCTGTCTGTCTGTCTGTCTGTCTGTCTGTCTGTCTGTCTGTGCGTGTGTGTGTCTGTGTTTGTAGCTCCAACAGCAGCAGCATCTCCCCAGACAGATGGGCCAGGGCCAAAGGAATCCTTACCCACAAGTCAATCAGTACCAAGGTGAGGCACATGCATGCATGCATTAATTTCGTTTGTGCAACAATACACTACATATACCATGTGCAATACAAAAAGAAGGGCATCCAACCTACAATGCATTTTAATTGTGACCACATGAGTAAATATGTTTTTGGTGAATCGGTTTCAGGTTATTTACTGATAACCCAGATGGTCACAGAAAAAAAAAGGCCCACAATCACACAAACATACTTGGTCTGCAGCAAGTATGGTATATATGGTAGACTGCCAAGACATTTAGACATTTAACAGATTTTATATTTCACTCTCTGCCATATTCAGAGACAGAAACACACAAACACATAAAAACATGTATGCAAACAGCAGCGCTGACTGAACATCACCCTAAACCAAACCTCGTCCTCTCTGTCTGTCTCTGTCAGATACATCAGTTGGCGCTCAGATGCTCTTCAGCCTCTTTCTCTCTCCTCTCTCTTTTCTCTCACTCTCTACGTAAAAAAAAAAAAAAAATAGAATATTCCTGCTCTGCCTGTTACCACGGCAACTTGTCTGTCCTGAATCCCCCAGAGTTCCGGTGAAGTCAGAGAGATGGATGAGAGGAGGGAAATGGGAGAGGGGGAGAAAAAGTGGAGGCTGGTAACAAGAAGAATAGGTAGATGGTCTGGTAGGTAGAAAGAGAGGTTGGGGAGAAAAAGAAAGAAAGAGAGATGAGTGGGTGAGAGGATGATGGAGAGATGAGGAAATATACAGAGAAGGAGGAGGAGAGTCAAGTCGAAAGCCATTTATAGCCATCAGAGAGTATGTCTGCAAGTCTAGGAGATAATGTGGAGAGGAAGACGGCTTCAGCATGAAACTCTGGCCTAGAAATATACCTGTTAGTTCAGCTATCCTGCAGCGTCTCAGTAATTTGAAAGCAATGAATGTGCCAATATCGCCTGCAATCAGAACTTAATCTTACTGTATTCGTTTATATTTACATGAAGTGATGTGTGGAATAGATGTGGCTATTCTGTCATGTTATATTAGCTCCAACTCCACTCACTCCCTACCTGCTTAAAAGTCTGGAGTGTGTGATCCTCTTTATTCTGACTCCTCAGTTACAGTTCCAGTCTGATCTGTGAGGTGAGGGATTAGTGGAATGATGTCAGAAGTGGGTTTATTAGAGGATTTAGAGCCATTTCCACGCTAGCAGACCTCCTCGGCTCTGCCACTACCGAGTCTCTAATACGAAAAAGCAGGGAAGTGGCTGGTGCTTTAGTGTGTTTAGTTTTTGTTACAGTGTGGTCAGATTTGAAGTAAATTAGAAGGGAAGCTTTCATTTATAGAATAAACAAGTTGTCATAGAACATAAATTGTTGCCTTAGTACTGACTTACTAGATCCATCTTATACGCCATGTGGTGATTTAAGTGAATCTAGTAAACAGGCTCCAGAAATCCTTTACAAACGTCCAGCTTCTTTGTAATTTTCCCAACTCCATCGTCTCTGTTCTCTGGTCTCTGGTCTGAATTCTTCTGATTCTTCTTTACTAGGTCCTCCTCAGGATCTGGCATCCAGGAGCCAGGCTCTCCAGAACATTCGGGCCAACCGTCTCCTACAACAGCAGCAGCAGAACCAGCAGCAGATGGTGCAGATGAATTCTGTCCAGGGCCAGGGGGGCTCAGTGGGACCCCAGACTGATATGGGCTTACCCTATGGCAACCAGGGGTCCAACCAGGGTTCCCTGTATGGGCTCAACCCCTCCATGAGCCAAATGATCCACCAGCAGCAGCACCAGAGCCAAAGTGTCCAAGCCTCCATGGGTCTTCCACCGCAGCACAACCCTGCTGGAGGACCACCCCGGCAGGCAGGTGCAGGGCCTGGGGTAGGAGGTATGCCTGGAGTTGGTGGAGCTGGAGGGTATGGAGGACAGGGGATGTTAATGAACTCCATGACCCAGCAACCCATCAAAGGCCCTCCAAATGCCAAAGCCCAAGCACAGAGACTGCAAAGCATGCTGGGAGCAGGAGGAGGAGGTGGGGGAATGGTGGCTGGCGGCTGGCCGCAGCAGCAGGGACAGAGTCTGCAGGCCATGGGAGGAGCAGTTGGAAGGACTACAGGAGGAGGGGGAGGAGACATGGTGGGGTTCAGCTCTGCACAGGGTTATGGGATGCAGCCGGGTCAGCCCCCACGTATGGCCAAGCAACATTTTCAGGGTCCGGGGCAGGGGATGAGCCAGGGAATGGACCCCAGAGTGGGCAACCCAGCAGCCGGTATGGGTGGCCCAATGATGGGCGCTCACATGGGCGGGCAGCCCAGGACCAACCAGCCCCGACCTATGGTCATGAACCAGGGAATGAACCAGGGGGTGATGGGACAAGGGATGACTGGGATGGGAGGGTTTGGGCCGGGCCCTGGTGGGCCTGCACTAGGGGCAGGGGGAGGAGGAGGTGGACCTTACGGACCAGGGGGAGTTGGGGTTGGAGGGCAGCCACCGGGCTACCAGAGAACAGCCAATCAGGACATGTCATCCTACGGTTATGGGGGCGGGCCCTCAGGGGGAGGAGCATTTGGGTTGGGTGATGGCTCAGGGGCGGAGCTGGACTCAAGCGATGGTTGGATGGAGGAGTTTTTCCCGAGCCAATAGCCAGCAGAGAAACTTGAGTGTTTACCGGATGAACTAAACATTAAAGCAGGACAAAAGTTAAAGCCTGAGAAAGTAAAACTAAACAGATGACATGATGTGGACTGGCATGTTTTTGTTTTGTAAAACATGAGCAAGGTTATAAATGAGTTCTTGTATTATGTTCTCTGTGTGTGAGTGTGTGTGTGTGTGTGTGTGTGTGAGTGAGATGGAGAGAGTGACCATTATGTCTTGTGCATATTAATGAAAAACCAATATAGAGATTAAAAGGTGTGTTTCATTAGTTTCCCTTTTTTCTCCATGAAATAAATTTTTCTCAGTGTTTGAAAGCAAGCCCCGTTTACACAGCAGCGCTTTGAGCCTGAGCTTCAGCAGGGGCTGACAGAACACCGCAGACTGATGAAGGGGAAGGAAGACTTGTTCTCAAGACAGCAATTTTATTTGTGTTTGTGTGTTTGTGCCACCCAGCTCAGTGCTTCAGATCTCTCAACTATGTGAGGAGCTGAAGGGAGTAGAAAGCACTCTCAGCGCTCCCATTTCCTCCCTTAGATTTGTGCCCCCCATATACACACAGATTCATACATACTCATACACTCACAAATTTGTCTCCCTTGCGCTCTTACACTTTGTTCTCTTCACTTGATCTCTCTCTTTCTCTCTCATCCTCCTTCCCTCTCTCCTCCCGTCTTTCCCACCCTCTCTCCTGAGACTCGATCCTCACTCACAACACTCCTTTCTCTGTTTAAATTGTGAACATCACAACAGAGCAAATGATGCTTTTCTATTATGCCACACAAGCGCACTCTGCCCCCTAGTGCTTTTGCTAGGTAACCGACCTGGGTGGCGTTTTTTGGAGAGGTTTCATTTCCTGTGCGTGGCTGTGGATGACAAGTATGCATGTAGAGGAAGACAAAGAGAGTGAAAAGCAGAGGGAGAGGGAGAAAATAGGCAGCTAATGCGAGCACTAGGACTCAAAAGCTCATGCACACATACTCATGTACACATACACAAACTAACAAACAGACAAACAACCATCAGCCCGGGAGGATGAAGGGATGTGTGAGAGGCAGCTAACAGAGCTAATATTACATCGAACCTTCTGCCTGCTTCACACAAACCCCATCACATGCATCAGGCAGACACAAAGCAAAACGATCGCTGGGCACTGAATGTATTCAAGCACCACAAGTGACTTCTTTTTAAAGATTAAAAAAAAAAAAAAACGCATAGAAAGCCCACTACCTTGTTTTATTTGTTGCTGTATTCTATCTCTAGCAATGATGCTGGTTCTGTCAATTAAAAGGAAAAAAAAAGTTCAAATTAGCCTTCTTTTAGTTTTTGTTGTCTTTTGAAAATCTGTTTGTCCTCCCATCGCAGCATAGCCCTCCATTCCATTGTGATACAGCTAGCTGTCAATCTCCGTAGCCCTGCTTTTCATTGTGGCTTCTCTTGTACCGCAGCTATAAAAGGCCCTCGCTCCAAACTAGAACGTAACTGTGCTATACTGTAACACTACTGTGAAGAAATATGAGTTGTCCCCTTCCAGTGCTTTCCTAGGAAAAAGAACCACTGTTAAGCCTTGAGTTTGTTTCATAGATGGATGAGAAACTTCTGACAACTGATTGGACTTAAAGGGTGAATAAAGTTAGCGCCATTTAGCATCAAAACAATCAGTGCTTCCACTGAAGTCAGTGTCTCCCCTTCTCTGAGCTTACAGGGAAACTGTAGGCTTTATTCCAGGCCTTGTAGCTTTCATTCATCATCATCAACAAGCTGTCCATTTTCTTGCCCTAATGGTTGAGTAATAAATATGTGTTAAATAGGTTTTAATAAAGTAGTCGTTGGTAACACCTTATTTCTCTGTTTTGTAATCTTGGTTAAAAGATGAATGAAAGCGTGTTTGTACGTGAATTACTTTGAATTTACAGTAGCTCATCATAGTGTAAGTTTGGAGGATGATGCTGTAATCAACAAACCAAAAAGCCTTCTTCTCTGTAATCTAAATCCTTGGCATCAAAACATCTGTTCTCATGGTTGTTGACGTTGTATAATCTACCCTTTAAATACAAACTTAAACCACCGCACCCATCATCCTGTAAGATTTGCTGCATTTGGTAGCACCCATGAATGAGCTTCTGTACTTTGGTTTTTTCATGTTTGGGGAGCAGAAGTCCTCCATCTCACTGTGTGGAGTCTGAAGGTCAACAGCAGACAGATGTTTAGGGTTGTAGCGTCCCCCAGTTTTATCAGGGGGAAATAGTCAAATATATGGAAACCCTATGTCAGTGTCTAGATAAACTCATGGAGTGTTTGAGCCTTCCTTGTGCAGGAAATGCTGTGGAGTTGCTGTTTCAGTGGCCCAACTGCTCATGCTTCTAAAACTTGTCTTGCTCCAGCAGTCCAGGCAGGCTCTAATCGACATTCAGGGTGCTGGACTTGTAAAATGGAGGCAGGAAAACACCTGAGGTTTGCCACTTAAAACTAGAGGCAGGAAGGTAGAGAAACACTTCTGGGTCAGTGTTAAGGTCACATCCTCTGTGACCTTTTAGTCTTCTTCAAAGTAAAGGTTCATGATCCTTCAGGAAGAGAAAGGAAGCTTCCTCCAAATATCATTATATACCGGGACCAAGTCTGTAGACAACATTTTAACGAAAATTGTTGTTGTTGATGTTCTTTGTTTTATTTTATTTGTTTTTTTTACTGGTGCTGACATATATGTGATTATGAGAAAAACTATATAAAAGATAATGGCTATTTGTAAATATGTTTTTACAGGTTTAAATACATCAGATAATACAGTCTCTACTCTGTAAAGAATTTACTGTTTGTTGGAAATAGAGAAGTATTTTTATTTTGAAGTTTTTTGGTTTCACGTTTAACCCATCTGAGCTGCCATTGCACTTCAGACAATGTCTTACTACTAATTTGTATTGTAAACCTCTTCTCTTTTGGATTTTTTTCATTTGTTATTTTCTAGTTTGAGATTTGACTCTGTTCTTAAGCAGTGCTTATTTCTTTTCATCCTGTACAGAATTCTGAAATGTTAACAAAAGAGAATTACAAAAGACTTTTTTTTTTTGTTTGTTTTTCAAAAAGATACAATAAAGAGAGAATGTTCTCGCTGATCATATTAAATGAAAGTCTGTTGTGCATTGGATAAGTTTATTAGTGCCGTCATTAGACCAAAAAACTGTCAAAATATAGTGAAATGTTATTTAAAAAGTCAAAACATAACTAATGACAAGAAACATACAAATGAAAACATTCAACACACAAATGCTGGTTAAGTTTATCAAAGATGACGGATTAAAGTTGATGATTTTTTTCTTTTATGAAAACAAGAGAGGAAGTTTTGATAATGTAATAAAGATGGATGAAGGGTTTCTGTGAACTTTCAAGTACCATAAGCTGGCAAACATTGTTACCTTGCTGGCTAAAAGCAATGCTAACAAGATTAATAAGTGTTTGTAGTTTGTACAATGAGCTGCTGCAGTAAAGCAAAATATATTTGATGATTAATAATACAAGCACTTAAGAAAATTAGCTTGAATTTGTAGCTAGCTGTGTTTAACCTCAAGTGTTTTTAGTTAAAATAGCTAGTCACAAGTAGCCTCTTGAGTATCACTGATGTCACACAAACTAACACACAAATCTGAACATGGACATTTCTGTATCATTTATACATGTGTAGGTAACGAAAATCAGAGACATGATGATGAAAAGGAAAGTTGTGTGGGGAAAACAGGGAAGAAGTCTTAAGTTCCTTTTGTTTTATAAATTTTAATTGGTTAGTGATTTTTATTCCATTTCTGGGCTCCATACATGGTGTCTCCAAATACACAACATCAGTACTCACCCGGTTAGCTGACAAGCAGTAATTTCATTTCATTTCAAGGTCTCAAGATGGGCCGTGACAAATGCGCACCCATTCATGTGGCGCCTTAAACCAGACTGACTAACCGCTGCTGTAATGTTTTGTCTAACAGACCTGATTTGCATAATTAGACTTGCATATGCTAAAGAGCAGAGCCTTAATTCTGTCTGGCAGTAATAGCGACGATGAATCATGGGCTCCCTGTTGGTGTCAGCTGACAGACAGACAGACAGAAAGACCACATGCAGTGCCAGAACCTTTTTGTTGTAATTCATCTTTTCTCCAACCCTCCCCTCCAAAACTCCCGCCATCTCATCCTCTGTCAGCCACGCCCCTTTTCTTCATCTCCTCTCTTTGTGGTTGCCACGTTCCTCTACCTCTTCTCCTAATGTTCTGGCTACATCTTTCCTTTCCCCTCTCCCCAGCTGCCTTGTCTCTCCTCGATTCTACCCCCCACCCACCAGCATCTCACACACACACACACACAAATACACACATATCCACCACACTCCTGCCTCCCATCTGACATTGATAAATGGAGACTAACAGAGATGACAACATCATTACTCATGTTCAGTAGCAACACCACCTAGGACAGAGAAAAACGAGAGGAAGAGGGAGGATGAAGGACAGGACAAGAGGAAGATGGGGACTGAAAAGGTGGAGGGGGGAAGCTGCAGTTGGAGATGCTTGCTACAATCCACCCCCAAGCATACACCTTAACATCTCCAGAGAGCGCAATGTTGAGGTGTTCATTACTGGTGTGAAAAACTGGAACAACTGTTGATAGTACCGACAGCCTGAACTGAGCCTCATCTGTTTCCTACACAAATCCAATCAGACTGAAGTAGCTGCAAGGCAAAAGAAACTACACATTTTCTTTAGGACTAAATCTGCTCCTTTCAATTAATCACTTATGTCAAATATATTGATTAATGCTTGTCGCACATTTCCAGAATTTCAAGGAATTTCTTCCCACAGACATATACACACACAAAATACATTTTATTATGTGTATTCATATTTTGCATATGAATTTAAACACATTTATTACCATATATTTATGAAAAGCAAAGTGACAATTCTTCATCCAGAGAAGAATATAAACCAAATTTCATGACAACCTCCCCCATGGTTGTCTAGATATTTCACTAGAAAAGTGCTTGGTGCAGCTAGAGGCAAAATCACAAGATTACCAAAGCCAAAGGTCTTCATCCGAGGAGAAACATGAATGTTAGTGCTTTATTATGGTATAATAAATCAAATTCGCTGTTGAGATATTTCACTGTAGCTCAGACCAAAAAGGCGGACTAACAATTGAAAACATGGCTCATATAAATAACAAATTTGCAGTGCAAAAGTTTTGCTGCAGAGTGACTTTTGCAGCAAACACAAATTATTTCTTTGGGGAAAAAAAACTTACCCAACTCATTTTGCCATTGCACAAGGCAGGTGGAAGGTAAAAAGCATCTTAAACACACACACACACACACACACAAACTGTCCTCTTTGCTGCTCAGCGCTCAGCAGATCATCAGTGGTGCAGACAACGATCCAGCCACAAGTCCAAGTTAATGACAGCCAGTTTCCTCTTGTAGCCAAACACACACACACACACACACACACACACACACACACACACACACACAAGCCTTCAGCCTTGCACACACTCCAGAGGCACCGTTTTGGGCTCTAATCAGAACGACAAATGATGTGTCACAAAGAGTGGGAGATGAGTTAGAAGAATCATTCACTCTCTTTCCCTCTCAGAGAGTAATAAGGTGAAGAAATGTAGCTGGAGAAAAGCAGACTGGAAAGACATATGGAGGGGGAAAGAGAGAACAGGGGATGGGAAAGTGTGGATTGAGAGGTGTGTGTGTGTGTGTGTGTGTGTGTGTGTGTGTGTATGTTTGTGTGTGTGTGTGTGTGGTGTCAAGTTGATGAATGTGGTAGCAGGAGCCATTGTGGTGGTGGAGGAGTAGGAGGCCAATAGATAACAACAGAGCAAGGCCTAAGCTGTCTCACACCATGAAAAACACCCAGTTAACTCTCTCACACACACAAACACACACACACACACACACACACACACACATTTCCAATTATCTATAGATGATTTCATATTTCTTTTTTATTAAGTTATTTAAACCAAAAGCATTAAGCTGTCGGAGTGTGCTCTATAAGCTGCCTGCAGCCCCAAGATTACCTGTAAAAGTGTACAGTACACACACTCACACACATACTTAGTTAACCGTCCATTTTCCACCACAACTTATAAGTAGTGCAATATTTGCTTGCTGTCAAATGATAAACAACAACTTGTCAATTCGTGAGCAGTGGTGTGGTTTTACCTTTACTTTTGCTGTCTATGTGGCACCCTCTAGTGGACACTGGCGGGAACTGATAAATGCTTATCCTGCTCACTGTTAACGTTACATTTCTCTTCTCACTTTAAACTTTAACAGCAACCTTTCTGTGTGAAGCAATGAAGAACATTACCTTGCACTCCAGCATTTAATCTTGTCAGATTGCACAATTTATATTAGTTTAGATGAGTTTGTGCTCTTTATATTACACAACCACGTCTAGTTTAAACGATGAGTGGAACTTATCCATTAATGATAAACTGACAAGCTTCTGTCTCCTTACTACTGACGCATGCCACCAGTTTCAATCCTTTGAAATAACCAGTCATAAGAGAAACTTTTCAGCCTGTGAAAAGAGTTGGGTAATGTCTTCTGTGGCTCTTCAAAGGGTAGATAACTTTAATTTTCCCATAATGATGTCATTGGGATTATCTTGTCATTGACTATAGTACAGAAAAGCTGTGTTACAAACTCTGGGAAATAACTTTGAAAGACAGGGCTGTTAAACTGTTCAGGGTCTGAGAAGAAAAGCCCTTTGACTTGCATTATGGAAAGTGCATATTATGTTTTTTTGGTTGTTTTTGTTTGACCAGTACTACTGGACTGAAATGTGGGCTAGTATTGTCTCCACTGAGTAAAAAACTTGACCATTTTTCTTAAAACCAGTTTCTGTCATTGGGTCCCACAACTCTACAGAACTGAAATTACTTGAGAGTTTCTTTAAGAGCAACACTTACAAGCAGCTCCACATGAAACAGCAAAACATAGCAGGTTGACATAGAGGTTCAAAGTGTAATTAGTGGAGGTCTCATTCCACATAAGCATTTTTAGAGACATTTAGAGAAAGACGTGCTGTGAAGCACTGCTTTGAGGTTTGTTCACCAAAGGTTCCTTGTCTGAAGAGTTATCCTCTGATGATCAAAGAGTGAACTTTTGCCTGATGGTGACAGAGGGAGGCCACATCGTAAATGTAATAATAATAGCAATCAAAAATCTGTACTAGTATTTTGGTCTGGAACATTTTAGAGTCAGCTTAAATGCCTAGCCTAAGTTCCTCAGAGTAATTCCTAGTCTCAATTTTGCTATGATAGTGTTTGTCATTTTGCTGTTGCTGTGGTCACTGTCTCTCTCTCTCTTTCTCTTCCTCTCTTTGTCTCTGAAATCTTGTCTCTGTGTTTAAATTTAAATTTTTTTAATGTGGACAAGACCTGGATGTGTTTAAAAAAAGAAAAAACGAGATTTTTCAGTTATGAAGATACATTGTTACAAGAAGTTAAATTTTTTAAATAAACAATATTTGCATAGTGGCGCTTGTGGGTGGGTTTTTTTCAGCTTGAGAGAGGAGGTCCAGATGTTATTTAGAAATTAAAGCAAAATGATTTAACTTTCTGGAAAAAGAAGACATCCGAGATAAATTGGTATTCCAAGAAGAGTCTTACTTAAAGAACTGAAAGCCATGTCTGTAAGGAATCTCTAACTTTTTTCGTATTTCAGGCTCTCGCTTGTACCAATCGTCGCCATTTTGAAATATAGCGAAGCTTC
Source organism: Acanthurus leucopareius (assembly GCA_029814765.1). Classification (NCBI taxonomy): domain Eukaryota; kingdom Metazoa; phylum Chordata; class Actinopteri; order Acanthuriformes; family Acanthuridae; genus Acanthurus; species Acanthurus leucopareius. The sequence continues at coordinate 23,775,999 of JAQMCX010000043.1, read as the reverse complement.
CGTTACCACGTGAGGAGGAAGCGTGTGAGGAGAGAAGACGGAGCAATCGAGCGGAGCGGCTGAGGCAGGCGAGCCAGGGCCATCACTCAACTCTACTCGTCTTGACTACCAGGGCTAACTTTAGCTACATGTGCTGAGGTCGAGGGGGAAACTGATCTCAACTGCAACGATGCCGACAGTTACTTTACCGCCGAAAGAGAACGCTCTCTTCAAGAGGATTTTGGTGAGTTGAATGTTAAAGATGTGTACAATGATGGCTGTCGTCAATACACACAGCTGACTAATTTAAAAATCCATCGGCGGCATTCTGTGTGTCAATGTTAGCACTCCGGTAGTTAGCGCTAGCCTCAGTTTGTTAGCAAAATGGCATCATTGAATGGGATAGCTAGCCCGGCCCTAACGTGTGCTGTCACTGAAACGTAAAGCCAAAACGGTTGTTAAGTTTGTTGTGATTCTGACAGACTCATTCACGGCGATTAAAATACAGCTCTGCTGAAAACACTCTGGTTGTGATTTAAATGTCTAGACCTGGCCAGTTAGTAGTGGTAGGCCACACCGTTTGTCAAATATCACAACCATTAGCTTAACGCTAGCTTGTTTCCACGATGGCTACTTCGCTAACGTAATTTAATGTAAGGTTCAAGTATGCTGTTAGCATTTCATGCTACTTTTTTCAGTGTTTTGGTGTCTGTTTGTTGTTAGCTAAAAACATAACAGGTGTCTTTATCGGAATGTAATTGTGCGCTTGAATTGTGTCAGACGTGGGCCACGCTAACCTGCATTGCGAGCTCAGCCCACTACCCGGCCGTTTGACGTTAGCTAATCGGCTAACGCTAGTCCAGTAGCGCTCGAAATTTAGGTTTAGCAAACTTGAGCTAATTGTCAGTTATATTTTGTCTTTGTTGGACTTTGACCTCTGCACACCCCCATCCTCGGTCTAGGTTAATTAGGTCAAACTAGTGGTTCTTATGTGTAATTGAGAGGAAGGAAGGGGAGGACCGGTGTGACTGTGTCAGCAAATCTGTAGCTGTTTCAGGCCTGCTGTGTTCTGGGAGCTAGCAGTCTGGCCACCCATCCCAACATCCATCCATCTCTCCATCACTTCATTCCTCCACGTCTGAGTCCTTGTGTCGCCCCGCTGATTATTTGCTGTCTGTACACAGTTCTGTATGAGTCGAAGGAGTGGTTGATCAGGTGTAAATGATGTCTAGTCCTGTTTTTATTTATTTTGTACAGGAATTAGGCTAGACATCACCTAACCTTAGTTTGCTGAATTTTAAACAAATCCTCTTTTTCTGGCATGCTGGCGCTGATTGGCTGTCAGTGTGTTGTTAAACATCTCTGCACCTTTCACTACACACCTCCAAAGGCTGTGTGGAGTAAGTGGGTAGTGATTAAATTTCACTATCTGGCTCAGATAAATTTCAGTGTTTATAAAGGCAGGGGCTCTGCTGAGAATAAGTGCATGTATATCAGCATTGGCAGAGGGCTGGCATTCAGTTTCTCTACCTCTGGCAGGAAAAACAGACCTGTGACCTGCACCTGATCTTGAAAAGTTGGAGCGCGTACTTGCTGCATACCTCAGAGGGGTATTGTTTTTCCTTGAACTGTTCTTGGCCTCACTGTTATGTGTGTTTTGTTTAGAAATCACCAACACCCTCCATTAATTATGGTATATTTTCTGTGGAGCACAGAAGAGTATTTGTGCAAAACTACACTTAAATCTCTTAGTGAATAGTAGCTGAGATTAAGGTTTTTGTGTCAGAGAAGTATGCAAGCAGTACATTACAGAAAATTACAGAAAAGCCTCCAACAACATACCTATTATACATGGTGCCATTGTTTTTACTTGTGAACGTCACTGCTACTTGTTTAAAGTATGGTGCTGCAGGGTCAACAGGCTTCTGGTAGTCGTAGTTTCTAGAGTTGTACTTACAATTAGTTTACAGATATTATTAATTAGACTTTAATGTTATTTCAACACCTCTTTATGTGATGACCTTTAGATCATGTTCCTAGTTGAGAAGGGTACTAAAAGCATTTTGTCTGGTTGAAGTTGTTGTTTGAATTAGAGCCCAGAATAAAATCAGTCATTAACTTTCTGTGCAGGGGATTCTATTATGATTATATGAGATTTTAAACCGTTTTCTCACTGACTGTAGTCAGGAGTGGACCACACCCCTCTTTATTTTTGCTTTCCCAGACCGAGTGCCCAAATGCATTATTAGAAGCTGGCAGGTCTCCAACTTCTGCATGGCATTGGGGTTGGATGAGTTTCTATTTCATTGCTTTGGGGAAAAGTGTAAACACCTCTCTTTACTGTTAAAACTTGGACCTTGCACCATTAATCTCATTGAAATTGTAGTTTTCATCTATGCCACATTGCAGTCAGGTTTATACATGAAATAATTTTCCTGTATTTGAATTTTTAGGCCAATGAATTCCTCTAAATTCCTAATGATGAAACGGTCATAAACGGTGGGATGAAGTCAGAATGCATCCCTTATGTCCTCTTTAGTTATTGAGACATAAGAGGAAACTTTTCCTGATGTGATAACTTTTTAGGATTGAGGTTTCAGGGTAATAAGTGTAATCTAGGTTTTTTACTCAATTTCGCTGAAACCTTTGGCACACACCCACACTTTGGGGAGTGAAACGCTCAGGGACAGGTTCAGTTGAGTGAAACGGAGTCTCACTGTTAAAGTGGATAATATTTGGTGTTTAGAACAACATGCCAGGGCCTTTATTAACCAACTCTATTTTTATTTGAAGTACTTTCTAAGGTAGTAAGGGTTCCCCATTCAAGATTTAGTGGGGCTACTTGTTGGAAGCCACATCTGCCAATACTGACCTCAAATCACGGGAAAATGGCATAAGTAGGCCTAAATTAAAGAGATGATGTTAAACAAGAATCAGTGCATTTACAGGAGGCACATATTGCAACAAAACAAGATTGAGTGTCCCTAGCAGTCATTAGAGAGCAGCCTCTCTACTACGCTGTTAGCTGTGGGGAAAACAGTTATTTTACAAGATGCTGAGTGGACACAGGAGTTTTAAGGTGCAACAGACTGAGCACCGAGTTACCCTCAGATCCTGACCGAACACAGCTGCAACACAGCTGTCTGAGCTGATTGCGGTCACTCAAGACAGTGCTGATGATTCCACTTCAAAAGTGTCCCAGAAGCAGCCATGGTCCACGGAGAGTCTATTTTTGATGGAAGCTCTGTCAAACTGTACAGAGCAGATTTGAGTCGACAGGAAGTCAGACACAGGAAGTGCATAGGGAAACTGGTCAATTTTCAATACACCTCTTGCAGATGTGATCAGATACCATTGCTGTGCTGTCAAAAAAAAGCAGGCAATTTGAACTGACAATATGTAATATTTTCACATTGAAACAAAGAAAGACGTCTTTCTTCATTTTATATTTTGTTGAACTGTGTACTTACATACCCCAAATATTTCCAACAATGTTCAAATCCAAAGGCAGTTTAAGATAATTATCACTGACAGCAAGTTTCAGTTTTCACCTGTTGTTTGGGCTAACACCAGCAAGAGAGTGGGGAAGGAAGCTTGCAAAGCTGGAACTTTGTTTAACTGAATAGAACTTTGATACAATATCTTGTCTATTTCCCAACATTTCTTCCTGGATTAGTCAGATAGATTTTCTCCAGCGAGTAAATGCTGTATAGAGTCTGGGTCATGTGCTGCCCTTGCACTTGAGTTCTGCCATTTTTGTTCATTTAACTAACTAACTAACATTAAAAACATTAATTTTTACCACTTATGAATAGATTCTGAATTACAGGAGCCGAGAGCGAGAATTCAATTTTTAATTAATTTTCAGCTACCCCTACCTTTGAAAATGTATGCAAAAAATTTTGTTTCGTTGTTCTTTACACAGTTCAGGTGGAGTTCAATGTGTAGTTGAAGCACACTATTCAGCCACTGACAGAACATGAGCACTTTCTTATGTCCTCTAGCTCAGAGTCTCTGCCAGCTGTGAAATCCTCCTCTCCATTCAACAGTGAGCTACTTGTAATTTCATAACTGACTTGTACCCGTATGTGAAGTTGACGTCATCTTTTTTTTGCCATTAGTAAAGTCAGTGGTGGGACATTAAAATGCCATCTGCCGGCTTTGACTCTTCCTATCTCACTCGCGCACACAGACACACACAGACACACACACACACATGCACACACTATTCTTTTGTCAGTTTGTGATCAGCTTAAAAAGAGAGGTGTTGTAGAGTTGATTGTGCAACTGCATACCTAAATATAACTTTAGGGCAAAAAGCTGGTAATTCCTTTAAGGTGGTGAAATGCTTTGTGTGTCTTTGTAAAAAATCTGCTTAGCATTTTAGCTCAACTGTGTGCAGAGGGCTGTTTATAAATGTTTATAGGGACAGTGTTTATGCTTCCATGCTGGCAACAGCCATGGACAGGGCATTGTGTGTCTCGATGTCTGTTTGTCGGTCCCTGTCTTGTAAACTTGATTTTTAATTAGATTTTGGTGGTCAAAGGTCAAGGTCATTGTGACCTAACAAAATGCTTTTTTGGCCACAACACAAGATTTCCAGCAATAATAAGGTGAAATTTCACACAAAGGAATTTATTAGATATGGGACACTTCTATTTCGTGGCATTCCATACACCTTTGCTGTTTTTGTTTTTGTTTGTTTTTTTTCCCCTGCACAAGTAACTAAGCTTCATGTGACTCTAAGCAAACCTATAATATCTTTACAGGATATCTAAATCCAAACACAAAATTCAATATTTCGAGAAGTTACAGAAAGGTATCAGAGCATCTTTACATTAAAAAAAGATTTTATATTCAAAGTTGAACTTTACTGTGATATTTGAATGCTTTGCAAAAAGACTCTTGGCCATTATTTCAAGCAAGAACTCAATAACAGAAGAAAGAAGGGCAAATTGTGACCACACCTCACATTAGGTTGGATACTCAGTTGTTGGCACTGATGTTGGATGATATGAAATGTAAACTGCAACCTGACTGCTTTTTTTGGATGCATACAACCAAAAGGCTGTAATTCTTGTTGGGGAATAATCCTGAAGTGCATTCTCTGATATTGCTCTTCTGTTGTTTTAATATTATTGCTAGTTTACTCAAACTCCTGACTTTGCAAAGCTTAATTCTTTTCCTTGTTTTTAATATTTTTAAATAATTTGTAGAATACTTTAAGATAATGTACATGTCTGCTTGAGGCCGACATCCTGCTTCTAGTTGCTATCTTCTTTTCCATTGGTAAAGATTTTTTTTAAAAAGTGAATAAAAGACAGAAGTGCTTAGCTGAGCTGGTTATCATGAGTTGGTACAAGGCTGCTAACTCGAGAATGACATTTATCCTTCTCTTCTTGTCTTTGAAATGTCACTTTTGTTCTGTGACTTCAGTGTAATTCCTGTTTCTTTCCTTTAACAGCGATGTTACGAACACAAGCAGTACAGAAATGGGCTCAAGTTCTGCAAACAAATATTGTCCAACCCCAAGTTTGCCGAGCATGGAGGTAAGCAGCAGACGTACTAATGTTTGGATAGAAAGATGAATAAAAATTTCTCCTGTCAATGTCAGTATGCAACACATCTCTTACTGTCTGCTGTTCTGTCTTCCTTCAGAGACCCTGGCAATGAAGGGCTTGACCATGAACTGCCTGGGGAAAAAGGAGGAAGCCTACGACCTGGTGAGAAGAGGGCTGCGCAATGACCTCAGGAGCCATGTCTGTATCCTAACTCATGGCATGGCACACATTGTTTGTGTGCCAGTGAAGGAGATGTGATTGGATTAATCTGTTTTTACTTTCTATTTCTGGCTGATGTGTCTTTTGCAATTATGGATGAATATATGTCTCATGTTCGTAGAGGCAGGTGTTTTGTTAGCATATAGATTGTGGAAGTGATATTCAATCACAAATGATCGCTCAAGACATGTTTTGGACACATTTTAATGCCAGGTGTTTGAGCTGTCCATTTGTGATCAGATCAACTGGGATGGATTTCAGTACCAGCTGTGTCCTGTCTCTGTGTCCCCGTCTTTCTCACTCTCACCCCTTCACTCTCTTCAATTACCAAGTGCCAGTGAAATCAGTGCACTTTTCCAGCAAATATGTGCTCTCTCAGTCTAAGCCTTATATCAGCATAACTCTGAGCATATCTTCATGTATATCTCTGACCTTCAGCAGTCAGTACTTATCTTGACTTTGTGGCAAAATCAGTGTGTACTGTTTATCAGTGCACATCCCTCAAAGTGTTTTCTTTTAAGGAGCAGAGACCTAACAATACATTTGTGTTTGAATTAATGGCTTTGGATTTTGGCATTTTAAGATAATTAGCCATCAAAACATGATTGCTTTGAACAAAATATAGCTTTTTTCTGCATGGATATAACTTACTCCTGTCTCTCTAGGAAGGGAATTTAAATAGATGGTAAGAAAGAAACTGTTCCATTGTTCCTTAACTCTATGCAAATTCCAGGCTGGCATGTATATGGCTTGCTGCAGCGTTCAGACAAAAAGTATGATGAGGCGATTAAGTGTTACCGCAACGCTCTGAAATGGGACAAGGACAACCTGCAGATCCTTCGAGACTTGTCCCTGCTGCAGATCCAGATGAGAGACCTGGAGGGCTACAGGGTAAGGACCGACAGAGCAACTATGAGTGGAGGGTTTCCATCTTTTCAAATAATTATCTTGAAGAACATTTTGGATTAGCCACATGTCAAACCTTTCTAGTCATTCTGTCCCACAGGGGGACTCAGGGCACACAGAGACTGTTTACACAATGCATTATCAGAGGTTTATATCTGACTTGGGGCATTTCCGATACCAAGTGACTGTACTGTAGTAAGTGTTTTCACACAATGCATTAACAATCACGTCTCCAATGATGACCTCACTCTCCTGCCTCACATGCAAACAACAGTCCATACCTCATTTCTGTGTCATTTTTGCACCAGCGGGGGCGGCATTGCTCTCAAAGTTCTTAAGAGTGCCACATAAGCTAGGAAGGCAAGAAGAAAAACACTGTGTGAATTCCTCATGGATTACCCAGTTACAGTAGGAGTCGTCTAGCGTTCACTGCAGTGACTCCTTAGCCCAGAGGGAGACGAGGCACTGGATCTTACTCGTGGTCCAGCAAGACAGTCCATCTCCAATGACGTGACAGTGTTTTGAGTTTTTGCCCGCATTGTACACTTTGTTATGACACCGTTGGCGCAAGTAACTACGTATGTCCGGCTGTTGGAGGACTGTTGCGTATTACATCAGTTGGTTGGGGTGGTATTTAATGTGTGTCTGTTCACAATGCATTTACTTGACCAAACCAATCCAGATGTTTGCATCCCAGATCACCTTCATATGTGGCTTGAGGTATCGGATATCAAACCGTTTTCAGCATGCGTTTAGTTACGTTTACACAAAGCACTGGGGATTAATGCTTGGTGTCCGAATGCCCCAAATCCAATATAAACCCCTATTAATGCCCTGTATAAATGGCCTCAGAGTCAGCCATAGAACAACAGGCCCTAGTGTCCACACAAGTTGCAAGAATCAGAATTAGGACATTTTAATAAAAGAAATAACAGACTTAACTAATATTTTTGGAAAGAACCTTCTGGAATATAAGCCCCCATGTGTGTCCAGGAAGCAGACTTGCACTGATTAGAGACGATGGGGCACATGAGCATGTGGGTATCAGGTTGCAGTTAGTTTTTCACAATGTGGAACGGCTCTCCCGGGATACAGTCTGGGATTTGGATGATTTCTCAATGAGAGGTATGAAGTGGCAAGATGAAAGTCTGGATAAGAGGGGGAAAGGGCAGGGCCGTGTTGAATTTTATTAATTTATTTTTTAAATCAGCAAGAAACAACCTGAAGTCCAAGCCATGATCAGCAAAATTTCCTCTCTGCACTTAATGCTGCCAACCACTGCTTCATTTGCTCCTAGTTTGTCCTCTCAGCTAGATATCACCGTGTAAGTTCTCAGGCCATGTATGAGAGAGTCCTCAAAGACTTTTGCCCTGGCTCTAATTTGAAGCACAATTAGACAGGCCTGTCTTTGCATATTTTTTCCTGCAGGAGACACGGTACCAGCTGCTGCAGCTGCGTCCAGCTCAGCGGGCCTCCTGGATTGGCTACGCCATCGCCTATCACCTTCTGGAAGACTACGAGATGGCTGCAAAGATCATTGAGGAGTTCAGGAAAACACAACAGGTGACAAGTGACAGCTCAGCATTTCTTCTGTATAAAGTCTGTCCATTCAATTCTTTAATCATGAACTGGGAAATGGATTTCAGAATTTAGAAACCAGTGTAATAAAGGGCCCTGAATTGGGAGTATTTCTTTGTATCACAGATTACATGCAACACCTCAGTATAAGTTGATTAATGTAACTACTTGTATTTGTTATCGTGTAGTAGATGTTAGTCACCCATTGATGAATCTGAGTTACAGAGTGTGCTTTGAGGGCCTTCTCTCAACAAAGTCTTATATGTGGTTGTAGTCTCTGTAATCTGTGCTGTAGTCAAACTTTCAGTGGAACTTTCTCTCTCTCTCTCTCTCTCTCTCTTTTTCTCTGTCTTTCTGTCTCTCTTTCTGTGGCTTGCTCCTGATAAGACCAGTCTGCTTCCTGTCTTTGTGCCACTTTGTAATACAACATGGTGTGCACATATGCACCAAGAATGATGCAGTGTTTCCTGAACTGCAGAGATACAGAAGCCCCACCACCACCACCACCCCGTCATTTCCAGTAGTCTCTCATTCTTGCTTGTGGAAGTTTCACTAATTCCTCTTTGTTTGTTCAGACGTCTCCAGACAAAGTGGACTATGAGTACAGCGAGCTGCTGCTGTATCAGAACCAAGTGCTGAGAGAGGCAGGCCTGCACAAGGAGGCCCTGGAGCATCTGTCAAACTATGAGAAGCAAATCTGCGACAAACTGGCTGTGGAGGAGACACGAGGTGGGTCACTGTGCAAACTTACTGTCACTTTGAATCCACAACTTTGGAAAACCTCTTGTCTGTGATGTTTGTTTACATTTTTGAGCCTCTGTGCCAGTGACGGAGGCATTATGTGTTTTGGTTGCATCCCATTCTTGTGAACTTTGAGGGAATATCCTTAAATTTGGCAAAAAAATATCCACTTGGACTCTAGGCTTAGCTGATAAGATTCACCCATAGATTTTGGAGCTTAAAGGTCACTGAAGCAGCTTTCGTATTTGAAGCATTGTACTCCATCACAAGCTCATTGCTTTGCTGATATTTAGCTTCAGGTGATTGTTGTTGCATTGTGTGTTGAAGCTCTGTATTATTGCACTGTGCTGCTGAGGACAGCATGTTTCTCACTGGAAATTATTCTGTGGAATCATGTTGTGTCTTTATATTGACAACTTTCATTTCACAAAAAAATACACAAAAAAACCCCAAAAATATAAAAATACAGTTTCACAAAAAATAATGGAAAAAGTTTTCCATTTAAATTACACCAAAGTCTTTGCTATATAGTTCTTATGAGTGTGGACAGATATTGATGCAAGCTTTACTTAAACTTGTTTTTGGATGCATAAAATCTCAAGGTGGTAAATCTTTAACTTTAGGCTGTGGGTTGTAAGTTGGACTCCTTCTGTGTACTCTGACATCAGAGCTCTTCCCTTATATTTCTGCAGGAGAGTTACTGTTGAAGTTGGAGCGCCTAGATGAGGCAATGGAAGTCTACCGCCGTCTGCAAGAGAGGAACCCAGAGAACTGGTCTTATTACCATGGCCTGGAAAAAGCCCTCAAACCAAGTATGACATAATATCCTTTCCATTAGAGACGCCGTGATCATCACCATCTAGAACTATTAAAATATCCAGATTCTTCAATGAGCTGCAATTGTCAACAGCACTGAATTTTAATGCTTTTTTGCTCCAGGCACTGTAGAAGAGAGATACAAGATCTATGAAGAAGCCTGGGAGAAGTTTCCCAAAGGACTGGTTCCTCGCAGACTGCCCCTCACCTTCCTCTCTGGTGTGACCAATAATACATGTCCTTTCAACTAACACAGTGACCTTAGTCAACATTGCAATTCATGACCGAGGAAAAAATTAACAAGCTAGTAACTCAATCAAACTTAGCTGTTATTGTTTTTTGACTGTGCATGAAACTAACTGTGTGACAGAAGGGGAGTAAAGCTTTATGATCTTCTCATCTTATATGATGTCTCCACAGGTGAAAAATTCAGAGAGTGTTTGGACAGATACCTGAGGATGAACTTCAGTAAAGGCTGTCCACCTGTGTTCACCACCCTCAAATCACTTTACAACGACAAAGAAAAGGTGACAGAATGCTGCTAGACATGTCAGCCCCTTATTCTTGCTTTACTGTAACCAGCTTAAAGAAGAGGCCAATCTGAGGGAAAGATTCTGGTGCATTCTTCAAGATCTGTAAAGTTTAGTATTGACAGATTGGTCCTTTAAACTGCATGTGAAGTAATGTTGTTTCCTCTCTGTCTTTGCAGGTCGCAATAATAGAGGAGTTGGTGGTCAGCTATGAAACTTCATTAAAAAGCTGTAGAATGTTCAACCAGAATGGTGAGGAAAAAATTTGATGGTCATGAATTTTATGCCTTTCGAACATGTTATTACAACTATACTGAATTTGTAATATTAGTATATCGGAGAGTTTATGAAGTTGTAATTATTCCGTGTTGTAATGTTTCATTGCTAGTTGATTTGTTGAGAGGAAGTGCAGTTTGATTTTGCAGCAAACAGTCTTAGAGCAGCTACATTATCAGAAATACAATGGAAAAGCAACTAGTCTGTCTGTTTCCAGCACAGCCAAACAAACTCAAAGTTTTAATAAAGAAGTCAGTCGAAAATAATTGTATTTATAATCTGATTTTGTCATTGCATGCAATGTATGTTCTTTTCCTCATAACAATTAGCGAAGTGAAGGTGGTTATCTTGCTGAGGAGTTGGAGGTATGCAGCCTTCCATGACTTTTCATCTTTAGGCTCAGTGTGGCTGTAATTTGACACCAATATTGAAAACTCATGTGTTGACAAAAATACAGAAATGACAGTCTTTTTTTAAGCACATTTTGGATAAATATGTAATGATACATACATTGCATTTTCTATGACTGCGTCTCAACTAACTTCAAAATATTTTTTATTATTTGAATACCTTTAATATATGGCAGCAGCTGTAAGACATGTTGGATTTTCTTTGGCAGTAACTGATATGGCTGTGGTAGGGTTAGTGGTGAGGCTGATATCAATAAGATCAAATTAAAAACCATCATTGGACAATGCTAGACGAGTACATGCTGCATTGTTTCCCATGAGTTCCTTGTGCAGAGGCAGGTGTACCTGAACCTTAAAACTGCAAGCTTTTAAGTCACAGAGGTTATTATAGAATGTAAGAACATTAAACAGGAATTGCAGATAAAATACATACTCTAAAAAGTATCCAAAACAAGCGCCCCCCCCTTTAAAAAAAGGAGGGGGGGCTTTTTTAAAAATCTCATCTTCCAAAATGTCTTGTTTTCCTTTAAGTGTTTTTTTTCGTTTTAGCATAATTGCAGGTTAACTGTTGCAATCTTTTGTTAATAAACCTGGCATTGTCATAGATGACGGTAAAGAGGAACCACCAACCACATTGCTCTGGGTGCAGTACTTCCTGGCTCAGCACTACGACATGATTGGCCAGCAGACACTGTCTCTAGAATACATCAACGCAGCCATCGAGAGCACGCCCACACTCATCGAACTCTTCCTTATTAAAGCCAAGATTTACAAGGTAACATACGCCACTCATTTGTGCGTGTGGTGTCAGTTAGAGCTGAGGAGTGTCCTGTTGCTGTGCTGTTGTCATGACTGTTGTATTGACCTTTATCCTCCTGCAGCATGCTGGGAACATCAGAGAGGCTGCTCAATGGATGGATGAGGCCCAGGCTCTGGACACTGCTGACAGATTCATCAACTCAAAGTGTGCCAAGTACATGCTGAAGGCTGGCATGATCAAAGAGGCTGAGGAAATGTGCTCCAAGTTCACACGGGTGAGAGAAACAGCGTGGGTGTGCACACAAGTACACAGTGGCTGCTGACAAGCCAAAGAAAATGTCTGAAAATGTCATAACAAAATCAGGGTTTTATTTCCTGTTGAGTGCACTTGCAAAGATATTACAACATAGAGATCCAGTGATCCTAGTGTATATCTATTTACAATCCTAAAGAATTAAGACTGGAACTCTTTCCTTAAAAAAAGTAATTTGTTTAATTTATGAAGTAAATGTTATTGACAAGTGGCCCTAAGAAAAAGGTCTTTAGTGTTCATTCACAGTATGTCTAGTGTGTATTTAAAGGTGTAAGGTAACTGGTGTCTGTTTATAGTGTGGGTGTTTATTTTTCAGTATGATTGCAAAAAATGTAGGCCATGAGTAAGGGTAAGTTGAGAAATGAAGCCAGATGAATCATAATTAAATACTTAATAAAGACAAATCACACTTGTAAGAAAAATGTAGACTCAGTTAATGGTGTGCATATATATATATATATATTTACATGTATTCACAATGTAAATACCATAGATATTCCTTATTCAAATCAATTCTTTACCTTTATTGTCATGGCAGAGTGTACAATGAAATTAAGTTTCTCTAATGGATCACATACAAAAATAACACAAACATGAAAGACCGTGATAGTAATATATATAATAAGCATTTTTTTAAAAAAAGTACAAAAATAACAACTTTACAGTAAGGAGTCTATAGTATAAAAGACAGACAAGTCATCAAGAACAATAAAACAAAGAACACATTGCACAATTAGTGTGATGGTCATTTATTAAAGTTTAGTTCCCCCACATGAATGAAAACTGTTCTTGAATCTGGATTTGTACATTTTTAAAGACCTGTAGCGCCCCCTAGAGGCCAACAGAATGAAAAGGTGGCCAGTTTGACATTACTCTCTGATGATGTTTGTAGTGTTGGCACTGCTATCATTGCTTAAATGACAATGGTGCCTAAGAATCTTTAAATGCTTTGTTTTTTTTAGCTATTATTCAGCTTGTAGTGTTGCTAGCTGGGGGTGGGCACAAACAAGCCTTGACCTTAGTGGCAACACATTTCTAGAAATTATTTAAATAAGATGCATGATGATGCAAAATGAATAGTTGACCAGTTTGTTTGCAGCAGTTGACATAATTGGGCACGTTTTCTGTTTTGTCACTTGATTTGCATATTAATGTCTCTGTATTTTGGCTTATCTTGATCTCTGTCCAGGAGGGAGCATCAGCAGTGGAGAACCTCAATGAGATGCAGTGTATGTGGTTCCAGACAGAGTGTGCACTCGCCTACAAGAGCATGAACAAGTTTGGGGAGGCCCTGAAGAAGTGCCACGAGATTGAAAGGGTGAGCCCTCATTACTGGAGATCAACTTTGTGTATTATTCCATTTCAAGTTCGGTTGACCCACATTGAGTCTGTCTATGGGTCAAATCCCTAATTATCGTTTGTCCTTCATCAGCATTTCGTGGAGATCACAGACGACCAGTTTGATTTTCACACCTACTGCATGAGGAAGATGACGCTACGTTCCTATGTGGACCTACTGAAGCTGGAGGACGTGCTCCGAATGCATCCCTTTTACTACAAGGCTGCTATCACGGCAATCCAGATCTACTTGAGCCTCCACGACAATCCCCTGACTGATGACAGCAAGGAGCTGCAAGCTGACACTGGTGAGGGCCAGATAGTGAGGATGTTTGTCGGTGTAGAGGGAGAAACCTGTGGAGTACCATTTGCGCTGCTGAGTTTCCAATACCTTTTTAAATGTTTGTTCATTGTTGACACCCCACAGCTAATCTCTCGGACAAAGAGCTGAAGAAGCTGAGGAACAAGCAGCGGAGAGCCCAGAAGAAGGCCCAGCTGGAGGAGGAGAAGAAGAACGCAGAGAAAGAAAAGCAGCTCAAGAATCAGAAGAAAAAGAAGGAGGACGATGATGAAGAGATCGGAGGGCCCAAGGAGGAGCTGATTCCTGAAAAACTGGTCAAGGTTAGAGAACCATAAAGAATCAGAACCATACAAGCTTGACAGTCTGTCATAAGATGGTAGAAATCTGTCTATGTTGCTCATGCAGTTGCACATAAATTAACAAGTAATCAAGTGAGAAGAATCATTTCAGGGGGTATTTATTTATTTTTTCTTCTTTGTGTTCTCTTCTCTCTGTGTCACTTTCTGTCTACAGGTAGAAAATCCACTGGAAGAAGCCATCAAATTCCTGATGCCTCTCAAATACCTGGTCAAGGACAAAATAGATACACACCTACTGGCATTTGAAATCTACTTCAGGAAAGGTTGGCAGGCACACTCGTTTAAATCAGACTTCAATGACTTGACTTTTGCTTTTGCCCTGTTGTTACTCTTTATCTCCTTTACACACATTTAAAATCACCCTCTCTTTTCAGAAAAATACCTGTTGATGCTTCAGTCAGTGAAGAGGGCATTGGCCATTGACCCAGACCACCCATGGTTGCACCAGTGTTTAGTCCGCTTCTTTAAAGGAGGTACAAATGAGTGTTTCTGATTGATGCACATTTCATCATTTTCATTTTACCTGTGTTTCTTTATTTATAAAGCCTTTCTCTCCCTCTTTTCCCTTCAGTCTCAGAGAGCAAAGAGCTACCGGAGGTGGTCAGGACAGTGCTCAAGCAGGAGATCACCCGGTTGTTTGGAGACAGCAATGCAAAGAGCTTCAACCAGGCCTACCTCACCAAGCACTCAAACTCCATACCCCACCGGCTGGCTGGTAGGTCTCTCCCACAAACAAACAAACACACACAAATGGACACAAAATATTAATAAAGTATAGGTTTACCTGTAGTCAGTAAGGCTTGAGACAGAATCCAGTTTCAAATTTTTTCATGCAGCTCATGGCTGTATGTTTGTGTGTGAGCCTTTCCGTCTTATAGACCTCTTAAAGTCTTTTTCCGCATGCCTGCAGTGTTGATGAGACTTTGCCATTAGTGAATTATGAAGAGTTTTATTATTTAGGTTTCCATATACCTTGAATATACAAGGTTAAGCTTCCTCCACCCATCAACAGACTTTCAAGCAACACTTATGTCACTCTACCAGCACCTTTTTTGTGTTTAGCAGTCACTGTTTTTGTTTGATAAACAGAAAAAAGTTATCGCCTTGAAATATTTGCAATGCAATTCAGTTGTCCAAGTCAGTTACTCCCTCAATTTGTAAAAGCTCTGTCACAAACACTCGCACATGTGAACATTGTCCTTCTACGACAATAACTGGAACTCTTCTCTCCATTCTGCAGCTGCTAAGATGATGGTATATCTGGACTCATCGACGGAATCAAAGGCAGCAGAGCTGGCCACTGCACTAGATGAGTCGCTAGACAACAGAACCATACAGGTATGCATTCATAAAATTGTACAATGTGTCAACTGTTAGGTTAAATATTGGAATACAGTGTTTTCCACATGATTTTGTAATACTGTGATGGTTGGATCTTGGACCTCTTAAAGGAACCCCCCTTTGTTTTACACAGCTTAAAGTCAAATAAAATAATCTGGTGCACTTAGCTATGGTATAGTGCAACCATGCAACCACCCATTAGGGGAGGCTGCTCCTCCCATAAGAGGAGAAGGGGCAACCTCCCCTAGTGTTGCCTTCATGTCCCCACTGATGAGCCCTTGAGATGGAGAGAGCCTGTTTACACCACTTACCGACCTTACATTGTATAAGAATTAAAAATGAAGAGAAATAAGGAATTAAATTAAATTAAATCCCCTAAAAAAGGCCTAACTAACTCCATATCCTCTTTCTTTCTCCCTAGATCAGCACAGAGGTCCTGGAGTGTCTGCGGAGCGGCGTCCTGGGAGACTGCAAGGAACGAGCAGAGTCGTATCGCGCCGAATGTCACAAGCTTTACCCCTACACATTAGCTTTTGCCCCCCCTGGATACGAGGAGAACACCAAGATCGCCAACGGAGACGTTTCCACGGAAACAGAGGAGCTAGCCAATGAGATATGAGTGCGACAGAACAACAGTGGATGAGAAAAGGAATTGGGCTGAGCACGGAGCCTTGTGGTACGCCTTGCAGGCATTTTGTAGAGCCAGACATGGGAAGCGGAAGTTTGGGTGTTTCGTTCTTTGGCTCAGCTTAATCCAGTCTGACCTGGCATGGCTTGGCTCTCTCCCACATGTGAAAATCAGGACTGTGTGTGTGTTTGGATGCGTGTGTGTTTGGTTGCGTGCGTGCTTGCGTGTATGCGTGTGTGTGTGTGTTTGTTAAGAGCATGTGTGTGGTTGTGTATATTTGTGGGAAAGAGTGGGGGGGGAGGATAACAGAATGGCCATTTTACTTTTTTAATAGAGCTGTCAACAATGCAAAATATGAAAATAAACAATAGTTATGGGCAAACTGTCGGGAGAAACTGTCACAAACTGACACGGACTGTCAGTTACCTCGGAATTGATCAATTACAGTGACAGCAACCACTCGAGTTTGACTCAGTGCTGCTCCGACACACATGCCTCTCACATACTGTGCTCCCCTTATTTTAAAAAGCTAATTTAAATGAAAATAGGACACTGGGGGACGGGAGGCTGAGCTGAGAGGATCTGATCTGTGACAGATCTGTAGGAAGCTGAGCAGGAAGAGTTACTGACGACCTGAAGTAGACACCGAGGACATCCAGCCACCACAGGTGTATCTTTATCTGCTGTAACGCTCCAGTAAACCGCTGATGTACATGTGGCAGTGCAGTGGAGTGTGTGTGTGAGGAAGGCCGATCTCTGTGGGGGCACAGCACAAAGAAAGTCGCCTCACTTGTGAACAGTTTTTGGTCAGACTGTGCTTCCCTCACTGTTCCTGGTTAAACTTGGGAATATGTAATCCTCTGTCTGTTATTATGGAGCATCTTGTAGCACAGATTAAAAACTTTAAAGGTTGTGTGTTGTGCTCCATTTCAAAAATACTGCTACTCTTAATGTTTTTACATAGTTCTGAGAGAGTTGGCTAGATCCAAGCAATACCATAGACACCTTCCTGTCCATAACGGATCATCAAACCTCTTATAAATGATAACGATTTCTAGATCCTGTTGAAGTGGTTATGCTGAGCCTCCTGGCAGAGTCGCTTGTGTTGTTGCTGTTGTCACTGTTCGCAACGGTTTTATCTGCATGCACACAGGGACTCTAACAGTCAAAGTGGGAACGAGCCTCCAGTATATCCTGCTTCAGAGGGCTCTTCTCTGCTAATGAAAATGGCTCCTCTAAAGGTCAGAGTTCAGCATCCAGGCCCGTCGCCCAAGGTGACACAAATGAAAATGTTACAAGACGAATAAACATATGAGCACCTGGAATTTGTTGTTTTACTTTTCCATTTCCCCCTCTTTATTTTCCAATAACCTCTTTTCTCCCCCCCATTTCCTCTAATTTGTGTTCTAATGTGAAAGAGGAAATCTGAGATGGTGATGTATGATATCTCTGGATTTTTGTATTAAAACCAAACTTAAGAAACTGTTGACTTCTTTTTATGTTTATGTGTAGCCACACTTCAACTCGCTGAGCTGCTGCTGTGTTCATCTCTACTGTTTCAGGATCAGACAGGGAGGGCTGGTATGGTTTGAGTCAGTTGTAGGTGAGGATGAAGTCACACTCTTTGTCAAATTATTTATCCAATTGAAACTTATTGTATCATATTTATGATACAGTATGCAATGTGTATAAAATACATAAAATATGTTACAATTTTGGATTTAAAGCTAACTTCAAGCCAAGTCATCTTTGGGAAATCAGTTATTTTCCCAAGTTTTCTGATGAAAAAAATAATTGAAGCTTTTGTCTATTTTAGAATTGTGCTTGAATTTCTTACAAATAATCTTAAAGTTAAAGAAGAGTTTAGTATTGGACAGCTCCACAGACTTTCACTGTTGTATCCCCTTTTAATAAATATAGCATTCAATCTTTTATCACATTCTGTACTGCAGGTCCATTTTGTTATCTACTCAGATTTTCCTTGGACTCTTGGTAGAATTTTTTATTTTTTTTTACCAACTCTCCTTGTTGATGGAAAAGCTCTAACTGGGTCAGTGTTACAACAGGTTTTCCTGTCAGACTGTTGAGACATTTCAGGGAATGTAGCAGACTCGGGATACATTATACTTAATTCAGTGTCAAAGGAGAAAACTGATCTTTAATGTGTTCTTTGCTATGCTGTCCTGCCATTCTTAGAAAATTTCTTCTGGGTGATGAAAGAAGTTATTTTAAGTGATTTTAGTAGCTGCAGCAACTGCCCATATCAAGAAAATTGCTCACAGTTTTTCCAATTTTGCTGCCAATCTAGTGATACTTGTTTACATCAATACTAGGCGCACGTTTCACTATTGAATCCTCTGTGTGTTTACTTTTGTAATTTCATAATGTTCGCTTTTTCTCCTCATGTGGCTACAGACAATTAAATTTCTGAAATCTTTATGAAAGAGCAGTGTTGGTAGAGGTCAGTCGAAGAGCAGGATACGGAGGTACTGAGCTTCATCCAAACGACCTAAATATGACCGTAAAATAAATCTACCGCTAGGGGGCAGCAATTATGTACCTTTGACAGAGCAACGTGAGAGGGTGAGGGAGCTCCTGTGGGTAGGAATGGAACAGAAATGCAACAATGGATGCAAACGTGAATTTTGTATTTAGGTTTGAAGTCTCTGTCCCATCATAACTTCAATGTTTCTGTGTCTAACAGCTGACTAACAGGCCACTGAAATGTTTCTCAGCTCCTGCCTTTTCAAAAAGCTCCCGCATTAATTTAACCTTTTTTGAAAAATGGCTGGGATACTTGTAACATTTATAAATTTATCAGGTACATTTCCAGGGAAATTCATTATGTTTCTCTGCCTTAAAACTTAGGTTATATGCCAATGATCGCTTGTCATTTGAGCCACCTCACACTCCAATCATCACCAAGCTGCTAAATGTGAAGTCAAAGACTCCTCCTTTCAGTGACGCTGTGCAACGCCGTGCAGAGGGAAGGTGTGATGAGGAGAGGAGTCACTGAAACGTCCACAGAAAGGATTTTTTTTCTTAGGGAAAACTATCTCCTGTATTTTTGTGCACACTTGGTGAAACTGAAACTAGAAAGATTTTTGAAAGCAACGTCCGAGCGCATTTTTGCGCACTGTCATCTGTTAAATTTACTGTAAATATAGGGGTCCATGGAGTCCTCCCTTGAGTTCTCCAACTCTTTTAGCAGCGTATCCTCACTGCTGACCCGTTACCGGACCTTCAAAGTGCTGGTGATCGGAGACTCCGGGGTGGGAAAGACCTGCCTCACACACCGACTCTGCGGCGGAGAGTTTCCCGGGAGAGTAGAGGCAACCATCGGAGTGGACTTCCGCGACAGACTGCTGGATATAGATGGGGAGAAAATTAAGGTAACTGGTACAGTATCCATATCACTTCAAGTAAAAGAATAAAAAAATGGACGGATGAACAGGTTTCTTGTGCGCAGGACTGTGCCAAACAGCCATGTTTACGCACGGTGGTGACCTTTGAACCAGTCCATTTGTTTTCAATGTTTTCAAATGTCAGTAAACAGACTGTTAATAAAGTTTTCTGCGACATGTTAGGTATTTAGGTTACATGCTTATCACTTGTAATTTTAGCATGTAAGAACTGTACAGAAATCTCCAAAATCACCAGGCACTTCACGTGAGAAGAGGTCATTGTTAGTCGCCTACACGTTCCCTGAGATGCTCTTTGTTTTTAGTCGTGAATGTATCTTGTTTTTCACCGTATCTTATCTCCTCTGTCAGCTCTAAATATCCCTTGGGACTCTTTCACTGATTATTGCATTGCAGAAGTGAGGCTCTAAAGTTATTTGTCCCAGACTGAATGAAATCAACAGGCCTGTTTGTGTTTGCAGAACTAATGTTGCCTGTAATTCGCTGTGAAGTTTACACGCATGATTTTTAAAGGCATGTCATTTGTTCAACATCAACAGCCTCAGTAATTCATCAAAGTCCGCTCTGATTTTAAATCCAGCATGTGATGTGATGTGACATTGAACTTTAAGTCTGATTTCAACCCCATTGTGGAAGCACCATGAGGGACTGTTTGTTTCATTATTCTATTTTAAAACCGTGTGTTGGTGTTATATTTCCTGAGTGTTTTGAAATGGACACATGACAGAGGAAGTGGGTGTCAGTGGTGACAGAGGATTTGTGTATGATAGGAGGGAAGAGGAGGTTTCAAGCTTTGTGTTATTTTATTAAATTGATACTGATTGGACAGCGCTTTGTGTCTTTAGTTCAGTTTGAGAAACTTTTCACGTTCCTAAAAAGAAGTTGGATTCTGATTGAGTGTTTTTGTGCAAAGTAACTTGTGAATGACAAGACTTCTCATGGCAATCAAGTCAAGGTGATCAAGTCGAGACACACGGCCCTCAGGGCAGGTTCAAATCAAGTCACAAGTCCTTAAAAGCAAATTCAAGTTTTTAAGACTTTTTGATCACCGAATGCAAAGCAGAGCTTAAGTCCTCAACCCTAATAATTAAATATTTGGGTGTATGTGCTCTATCACTCATCAGTTTTTCATTTATTTTAAGGTGATGTTACTTTCTATGTTTGTATCACAAATATATTATGGAATAATGGAATTAAATGGTTGATCATTGATATAAACTGACTGTCAGAACTTAATTTATCTCATTCAAACTATGACAAAGCCAAGCAGAGAAATTTGACTTTCCAACTGAAAGATCGACAGCTGTATTCTTTTTCTTTGTTTCGTCTCAGCGATGACTCATTGCATGTTTCTGTGCATGTTTTTTTGTCTGGTTTGGGATATTTCAACACATGATTTCTTTTCCTGTGCGTGCCTTCCAACTCAATCATTTCCTCTTTCTCACTTTTCAGTCTCTGCCACCTCTCCCTTAGAGCAAGCCGTTTAAAGACCCTACATGTTTGTCCCGTAACGTCTCCTGATGTTTCCTCCCCTCACCACCAGCTCCAGCTGTGGGACACAGCGGGACAGGAGCGTTTCCGAAAGTCCATGGTGCAACACTACTATCGTAACGTCCACGCTGTGCTCTTCATATATGATGTGACCAGCCCTGCCAGCTTCATGGGCCTGATGTCCTGGATTGAGGAGTGCAGGCAGAACTCCCTCGGACAGGAAATCCCCAGGTAACTTCATCACTGCTCTGGAAGGGTTTTTCCACCAAAGTAGCTTGAACCAGTTCTGTTCAGGGTTCTTTAAGCCTTGATGCCATTTAGTAAACCAACCCATATTTCCCTCAGTTTTGACTGAAACCATTTAAATCAACATCAATGTCATCAACAGATGGCATTGCACGATATACTATGACCTGCAGAATTTTATTCTTCCACTCTGGTTCCCAAGAAAAACCTGCTAATTTTTGGTTCCAGTTGGGACCAACTATCCCAACTACTTGGGAACCCCAAACAGGACCTGTCCCTTGTTGCTGAAGAAGCCTTTTCAGTATACTGCTACTCATCACATGGACAGGACAACTTTAATTTAATCATAACAATCACTTTTAGTTCCATCAACATCCTGCTGTCACGTTACCTCTTTGTGCAATTCTTAATGTCATCTTCCTTTTTTGTCCCTCTGCGCTGCCTTTTCTCCTCTCAGGTTCCTGGTGGGGAACAAGAGTGACCTCCGTGACCCCCGCAGGACTGACAGCCAGGTTAGCCAGGAGCAGGCCATGAGCTTCGCCAAAGCCCACAGCATGATGTTTTTTGAGACGTCCGCCAAGAACCCACCAGACAAATGTGTGAGCAGTCAAAGAGGTGATGGCAAGGCGGCATACCAGCAGAACAAGGTGGAGGACATCGCTGTTGCTGTTGGTGCCAAACTAAAGAGACAGAAGAAGCCCTCAGCAGCAAATCCCCCGGCGTACAGCGGGTCCTTTAAAGTCATGAACAAAAAAAGACCAGAAAAAGAGTTGTGGCCCTGCTGCTGAGAGAGAGAGAGAGAGGGAGGAAGAGAGGAACTATGGGCCTTTTTAGCTCTTAAAGAGTGTGTGATTGTGTATGAACGATTGTGTGTGTATGTGTGAGAGTGATCATATCAAACATGGAAAATTTTTACATTTTGAAGTGCAGTTGCTGTTACTCCCTCATTTTTATACTCTTTAATATGTGAGGTGTCCTACTTGGAAATGTTGTGTTTATTTGTGATTTAATTGTTTACCATATCTGCAAAATAAAAGACAGTGAATGTAAACATTGTTTGGTGGAGGCTCTGATCCAAGTCATGTTTTAGTGCAGTAACTGTTTATTTTCAGCATGTGTGATCTCACTAGGAACTGACTGTGGCTGCGTTCACAGCGGGTTTTAAATACAAAGCACAATGTGTGCTTTCTGCCACTAGAGGTCTCTAAACAATGTAAACAAAACGAAGCTTCATGGTGTCGATAAGATGAGTGGGTTAGCAACAGACTACAAAGTTAAACACCCTGTTGTGATAATTATTTTTAAAGATTTTATGACTTTGAACGTAAGAGCACAACTTAACAAAATGTAACACGAAGACATTGTCCTTTTTAGGTATTTTAATTTGAAATCTTGTGTTATATATTTAATTACCTTGAAAGCTTACATAGACATTTGTTTTCTAGTCAGAATAACAACTTGAATGTGGATATAAATGTCAGAAACTGGAAATTTAGAAATTGGAAACTCCACTTTTATATGAATGTGACAAGAGTTTTCTACTAAGTTTTCATGATGTGTACTTCATGGACCGCAGTGTAACCTGCACCATGTGAACGCTGCCATGATGTCATGGTGGGAGGGGAGCCATAATGTAGGGAATTAAAAATGAGGTGGCTTTGGCTCCAAGTGGTGGTTCATGCAAATAAAACACACAACACAACCCTTTCACAGCACATGATGAATTCATGATTTCAGCTGTCTTAGCTCACCCAAAAGTTCACCCGAATGAAAGAGACTCAAAGCATCACATCTGGAGTGTCTCATAGATGGCACATGGTGACTTGATCTTCAGCAGCCTTAATTTGATATTTCCTCAATGGAAATTGATCGTGCTAACAGGAACAGTGCAGATTTGTTTTCTGCCAGCTCACATTGAAATGCATATGTCAAACTCTTGATATTACCATATGAGCTACAACCCACATACTAATAGCCAAGTGCAGGATTAGCTACTTGCCCTAAATAATATGATTGGATGAATCTCTGTGAATGCCCCTGAGTTAGGGCAAAGCATGACTCAGAAAGAGAAATAAGGAGGAAGTTTTAAATTTAAATAAAACTTTCTTGATTTGCAGATGCAAGAAAAGTCTTGGATCCAAATATGTTGCAGCTTTGAAAGTATACTACAACTTTTACACTCCCTGAAAAGCATTTGGCAACCCTGACTCACAATGTGTTTCTCTGTACATGAGTGATTTTATAACAGTGGAGTTGTGATTCAGTACAATGTCAAAGAGCTTCCCACCACTGGGTCATGTTCAGATGGACAAAACGTCACAGCAGCCTTGTGCATGAGCAGCGTGGGCAGTGTGAAGAGAGCATCACATGTGTCGTGGTTGTGTGTCCAATCGATGATTCAGAGGTCATCACATGCTTCTGCTCATTGTTTTCAGAAAACTGAAGATTCTTCAAGGCACCAGAGGTAACAGGCAGCTAAGTATGTGTGTGTGTGTGTGTGTGTGTGTGTGTGTGTGTGTGTGTGTGTGAAAAAAGAAGAGTCACAGAGGGAGAAAAAACAACACACAAAAGATGTTGTTTTTTATCAAAACACTCAACAGTATAA
>JAQMCX010000043.1:23713895-23750364 GCA_029814765.1 Acanthurus leucopareius | reverse complement strand
CCCTAATTTTAACACCTTTCTTGTAATATTTTTTTTTTTTTGTTTTTTTTTTTTGTGTGTTAAAAAAACTTTAAACTTATCCCCCACAAAAACAAAAAAAAAAAAAAAAAAAAAAAAAGGAGCAGATTTTTTCTTAAAAACTTTAAATAGGCACACTTAAATCAGTACCAACAGAGATTAACAGACTTAACTCTGTCTTAGAGGTTACTGCTTCATATATTTTCATTTTTTGTTTCTTTTTCTCTCTCTTGGTTAGAACAGCACCTGACGAGGTGCTCCACAAATAATGAAGAGAAGAGAACATGTCTGCCAATAAAATCCTCTTAAACAACCAATACAGCTCATGACTAAAAAAAGGAGATGTCACTCCAACCTCGGTATCTTCTTGTGTGTCACATCTTCTTTGTGAAAGGAGAGCAAAACAGACTTTCAAAAAGGATCCACCCGAGCACCTTTCAGTAATGAAATCATTCAGATTAGTGTGCTAAGATGAATTTCTGGGTCAAAGGCAGGAAGATGAAGGTGACAAGAGACAAGGAGACAAAAAATAGAGGGATAAGAAAGGCTTCACATGACTCTTCAGAAACCTATAGGTGACGTCAAAATCTACGTGTTATACAGTCTCTGCTTGGTGCATATCTTGTTTGTGTCCTGATGTTTGTTTACCACTGGAGGGCGACAATGCTTTGACACGTATTTTTTTTTTTTTACATTGATGGATCCTGATTTATCGTAGTCAGCAAAACAAATGCAGAGTTTCTCAAATTGACTCATGAGAATGAAACTTGTGGAAACTTTCTCTTTCTTTCTCTCTCACTTGTTCGCCTGGTTTTAGCATCGGCTCTTCCAGTCGGAGACAGACAGGCATAATGCAGCAGGCACACAGAGGCTGTGGGACAGTGTGTGTTATGCAACAACAGTTCACTGTCTCTTTCCATGCAACCACATGGGACAGTAATCCACTTGGACCAGCGTGAGAGAAGTCTGATCCTCCACACAGACACAGCAGAGGGAGCAGGATTTCTCCTCATTTTACGTGACTTCAATGAATGATTATAACAACATTTCACATTCAAATTTAAAAAATAACTCTAATTTCACTTAACATACAGAAAAAACAAAACTGATTACTTATTTTCAGCAAAACACCGCTTATACGGATATTTACATCCTTATCTAGATCATCCGCCTGCAGGGGGCGCTCTCGCGAACTATCCTTTTTTTTGAAAGTGGGTGTCCTCTTCGCAATCAGCAATCGACAGCGCTGAGTGCTCCTCCTCAATCATTAAAAACCTGCTGCAAACGCACAGACACGCATTCATTCACCTGCTGCTAATATTCGAGGGAAGATGTTCTGCAGACGGGCATGGCAGAGGGTCGGGCCGCTGGCACGGAGGGCTTTCCAGCCAGCATCCAGAAACGGTGAGTCAGGTTCTTAGTTCATGACTTCTTTTAGTTTTTTAAACGTCTTTTCCCCAATTGAATTGAGGTGGTTTACTTTAAGTATAACAAAGGTCCCCCTCTCGTGCGTTAACCTGCGCACCTGGTTTCAAATTAAAGGACTAATTAAAATGTTTTCAGACCAACTGCTTTACACACCGTAAACCTGTCCAAAATGTACCACACGCAAATTAGATTACATAAAACACTACTTTCTGCAGCATTTCTACACTTTTTAAAATGTTTTCATTTTATTAATTATATGAAAGTGCGTAAAAGTCTCTAACGAAGGCTGGTTTCTTTGGTTTTTCATTGTGCAGTCAGTCAGTCAGGAGGAGGTGTGTCCAGCTTTGGGAACACGCAGTTCTTGCACATCGGTTATGAAAGAGCGCATCACACACGAGTGCGGCGACTCTTGATTTTAGGTTTTTATAAGCAAGTTGCATCAAGTGTACTTGATTTTGAATGCAAATATTTCAGTATCTAACGTGTGGTTAGATGTTTGTAAAGAAAAACCGATTTCTTCGCAAATCATTGATGGTTACACTTTGTCCCAGGACGTGTGGACCACATGGCATCAGCTGTGCCCTGCAGAAGGTTAAGCCCTCATGAGTAGGCCCATGCTATTTACATGGAACATACTCTTTACACCCGTTCCAAAAAAAAAATCTAGATTATAAATTTGCTGATGCATTTCCATTTTAAAACCTTTATCTGGATAGTTTGCATGAGAGGCTAAAGTGGATTCTTTACTTAATATCTTGTATTTTTTAGGCATCTTCTTATGCGTCTTTGCTTGGATCATTCTGTACTTTAAGATCTGAGCATGAGGAATTCTGCCTGGAAGAAAAACTGCTTTTAATTTCCTGTTTAAAATACTTTTGAAGCTCTGACTTGTGCAGACGAAATTAAATCTAAGCCTAACCTGCAAGACCAGACTTATTCTTTAGGTGGATGAAAAAAAGTGCATGTATGACACAACCACACAACAAGTTTTTCTTACAGGCCTGCATATTTCTGTCCCACTGAGCACATGGAAGCTGACAGACAGTGGCAGGGGAGCCCACGTTCACCCAACACACAAAACATGTCCACACACATGTTAACTGCCTCCTTAGCAGCCATCTTGTCTGCTGTTGCCTGACATGCGTGTCCATTTTTACTTGCTTGAACCTCACAGCAGGGATTAACTGATTAATTGTAAAAATAACCTGTACTTGGCTTTGTCCCTGCGTAGTGCTGCTGTGTCATGGGTATTAGAGGAGGAAGGAGTGACAACTTACTGCTTCACTGGTTCAGCATCCACAACACGACCATGTCCAGCTCTGTTTTTGTTTCACACACAGTTTTGTTAATTTACATTTGCAGTTTAGTGGTGCCACATTATTTATACAGCCAGTGGCCTTAGCGTAGCATCCATAAAGACTGAAAGCAGGCGTTAAAGGCTCATGGAGAAGCAAAATTTGACAAATATCTTTTCTTAACGATTTACACATTTTCTGTTCTCTTATTTTGTTTACTTTGTTAAAAAAAAAAAGGGTACAAAAAAGAGAACAAAAACAAAAAACCAAGCGAGTAAACAGAAAACAGTCTTGGTTTGGGGTCATGGGTCAGACTCTTTCTTGACTTGGTGCAGTTGCCAGACAGCCTCAAGTCTCTAGGAAATCACTTCAGGCCAAAAAAAAATTGAATTTTTACCAGAATAATCAAAATATAACTACTTTCTGACAAAGCTAAACTAACTAATTTCCTGTCTGGCTGGCTAGCTTCTTGTTTTGGCGACAAAGTTCATTTACTTATATAGATCCACTATGGTCTCTGCTGATTGCTGAGGAATATCAGGCGCTTTAGCTGCTAAATTCTTAAATTTTTACCAGCTTTTAATTCTCAGGCTTGATTCTTAGCTGAGCAGGTAGTAAACAGTGTTTTTTTGGTTTGTTTTTTAAAGAAATTTTTCACCAGAAGTGCTACCTACTGTAGCAAAAAATGATTCTGCAAGAGTAAATCAACACAGCAAAATTGTAGGCTGCTGTTGCACCACATTGTTTAAAGACCTCAAATTCAGTAATTATCAGAGTACTTGGAATTTCCTTGACTATCTCTTAAGATTAAATAACCCAAAAAGAGTTGTTTAAAAACATCTAGTTTGTCAGGGTATGTGCCTAACTCTTGAGTATAAAATGATTTAGAGGTGCTCTACTCTGTAGTGAAAGGAAATTATTCCTAACGCCCGATCTGTCTATGAAGATGCTAACTGTTTACCCAACATTAGATTCTGTGTTTTGTTTTTTTTAATGAGATGACAACAATCAGGCTAACTTCCAACGAGAGTAGTCAGCTATGTATACAGCAGATGTACCACCAGTTAAACATGTCATCAGTGCAAAAGGTGAACAATCCTTCATGTCTTCATATGGACTCATGTTGTCAAAGTCACAGGGGAGGTGTGTGTGCTGTACATTGTGTTCCTTCACTGCTTCAGATGTCAGAATGAGCTTGCTGAGTTAACCGTGTGCATGTGCACGTACAGCGTATATAATACTCAAAGTATCATATGTACTCTAACTGTGTAAACGCACACTCTCTCGCATGTGTGTTTACAGTCGGAGGCCGTGTGTGTTTGTGTGCAAGGTCTAGGTAGGAAGAGATTAGGCGGAGGCAGTGTTTGGGATGCAGGGTTGTTTTATTTATGGGCCTCTTTGCATGCACCACTGGCAATCCTTTAAACACCAGCAAATCCTTTCTCAGCGTGCACAGACCGCAGCGGGCCACGCTTACCTGTCCACCACAACCACAGCAGCCTTCTTCAGCATTTAACAGTCTCTTTAAATAAGTCCTGATTTGAGCTCATGGACTGAATTATGTGAGCTCAAATCCACAAGATAATTTTGAAGTTGTTGATGCAAATCGACAGGAAGTGTTTGAGTGTTTGTGTGGGCCGGGGATTTCATTTAAGGGACAATTCAGTGTTTAACTTGGCTGACACAAAATCTTTCCGTCTCCTCCGCTTCAAATGACCGGGGCTGCATTGTGTAACTGGATTAAGGGATGAAGACATGTTGACGCTATCACAATGCATTGGTCTTTGTGCCAAGTTGTACTTCTGATGCGACAGTTTTCTGAATAAAACACCCACATGATCAAATATTTTGTATCTTCTCTCTGATTTTCACTCATAAAGTTTGATTTCACAAAAAAGTAATGCCCTGTATTCAGTTTGTGGGTGAATAAAGTGAACGTCATGATCCATCCTAACGCTAAATGACATCCACTCCACATTTCTAATAAATTTTGGCGAAAGTATTCCTCAGCTTGAATTAAATTTACAATCTAACCCTGTAACTGTGCCCTCTTTTGTCCTTCAGCAGCTCCAGTGCGACACATGGCCTTTGGTGTCCCTGGTGGCTCTTCCAATATGATGTACTTTGTTGTGGGTGGAGGAAGCATCACTGCAGCACTTGTCTATGTGAGTATCTGGGATCTCTCCATTCAAGGTTTATAATCAGTTTCACAGTCAATAACCTGTAAGACTCCACTCCATTTTTTGGTTCAGAGGAAGCGTTTTTAAAAAGTAAGTAACAAGTAACAAAAGACTCATGAAAAAATGTAAACATTAGAGCACTGCACACAGCTTTTTGTATTTTTTGGACTTAAAAAAGAAAATAATGCAGAACGTAACTTTCCTTCTGCACCAAAAATTATGCTGATTTGAGTTAAACAAACTATTGGTCTTATACCGCCACTTAATTGGCATGCGCTAATTCTGTCTGTAAGTCAAAGTTGCACTGAAGTTAAGTTGGATTCACCCTCAAGAGCACAAGATGTGAGTCTGTAAAACATCATGATCATCCCTCTGTAGTTCCTCAGTGTGGCGTGTCTTAGCTGGTGTAAACAGTGAGGCAGTGGACATGCAATCTCAGGACAGACCGGACTGTGTGTGACAGACGTCTCCACAGCTCAGACACCGAAAGGGACACAGAAGGTTCTGTGTTTTCTTACACACAGCTTTTGTCTGGGCAGAGCTGTTTCTGCTTCTGTCAGGTTCTTGGCAAATCGCAGTGTGTATCAGCAGTCTTGGTTTATGCTCAAAAAAATGTTAGTTTAAGGTGGGGTTTTGTAATATTGTCGCCATTTTATAGTGTTATCATTTAAAGTGTGCTGGAATGTAAAAGTGGATATCTGCCCTCCTTCTCTCAGGCCTACAAGACAGTCAACGGTGATACTGAGCGTTATGAGGACAGACTCGCCAACATGGGCTCCACAGCAAAGGGTCAGTTTGTGCCACACAAAACACACACACGCACACTGAAAGCACAGAGGCTCTCCAAAATGTGTGGTTAAGTTTACAAATAACACTATGGAAAGTTCCAAAAGTAAAAGGACATATATAATGTATCATGCCTGAAGCAAGATGAACACAACCCGATTATCAAAAGGAAGAGATGCTTTATCAAACAAATAAAATCAGAGTGCAATTATGTGTGAACAATCTGTTCCCAAGCCTGTTTAGTAATAACCTTTATTCAGTCATGTGTTTAACAAAGTGGTAAACCTCTCCCCATTCTCGCATGTGAACTGAGCCCTTGGAAGATGTACCTTCATATCCAATCATGGTACCATCACCTGTTTACAATAAACCTGTTTACCTGTGAAACTTTTCAAACAAGTGATTTTTCAGCATTTTTCCCGTCTTTTTGTCGCGATCGCAAACATGATTAGATCACATTGCTGGCATCAAATTTAAATTAAGCATTTACCAGTGTTTTACCTCATCAAAGTTGATTATGATTATGGACGGCAAACAGTACATCTGTTTTGCTGATATTTGGTTACAAACCAGTGTACATCAAAGCTAATAATTAATTCTGTGGACCACAATTGTCTGGTCCAAACTGACCTTTCAAATCTACCAACTGCAAAGAATGGCAATTTTCTGACAGCTATGGTTGGCCTGTAGATATGTATATAGTGACGCGTATTTGTGGCCTTCATATTTCTCAGTGTACAAATGTTTTTAGTAATTGAGTAACTGGACCATAATGGTTCTTAAAAAGAGAAAGCAGAGGGCTTGCTGTAGTTCTGAGCTGGTTCTGGCTTCACCACCCAAATATCAAACATGGTGGAATGATCACTCTCAATAGCTTTATCCTTCCTGTCTGTTTTGATTTCTGTCTGCAAATTTGTCTATTCATCCAGTTTGAGCCCGGAGACATCATGGCTCTGCGCCCAGAGCAGAAACTAGCTTGTAATTGGGATGAGCAGCAGCTGCCAGTGGTTCACTGTAGATTCTGCCTGAAAGTGTTGTTTTGGTCTCAAGTGGAGCATAAAGCTCTGCTCCCTAGAGCTCTGGACGTTGTGCTGGCTAGTGATCAAATTATGTCATTAAGCAAAAATTTCCAGGAAACAGTCATCAGAAACATCTTGATGTAACTTAGTGACATCAAGATGTTTCTGATGGCTGTGTGGTCCTTGATAACATCAAGGATCACACTGTCCTGACACACTGATCTCAGAACATATCACCGAGCGTCATTAAACTGAAAATGTACAGTTTTTGAGCAGCACAATCAGGGGGATTGTTTGATTTGTTTAGCTGCTGAGTGAATCAGTCACTCCTGTTCTGATGGGAGGAAACGTGTTATAATGGGCCTGAACAGATATTAATCTACTGTGTGGTGAAGACAGAATTACGAGCGGAGGCATACTGTTAGATACACAACTGTGGTAATGCCTTTTGCTGTCAGGGGTAATTTTTGTCATATTAAGTTCTAAACGGTTTATCTATTTTTTCATATGTCTATTTACATCTATACGCTTATCTATTTTCACCTTGATGTGACGCCAAACATCTGTGTTGAACCAAAGGTTGAGAACTACAGTTTTTGGTAAATATTACTACCAAAGCTTGTAATAAAACCATGTGAAAACATAAACACACGCAGGCACTCTTACAGATGAAAGCAAGGTCCATGCCAAATAAATTCATGTGCAATAAAGTCTAATGGACATAATTAAAGGAACTACAATGTCTATTAGACTTTATACTTTACTTTCTATTAGAAAAGAAGGCTCTTGCAACACTGGCAAAAAAAGACCCATTTCCTCAGAGACCTTGCTCATGTCCTGTAGTCACTGAGACCAAAAGTCAGCAAGCAACAGCATCAGTGAGGCCTGCAGTTTTATTTCTGTCGCAAGGATGACATGGTGGGATTAAGGATTATCCTCCACTTTACTTGTGTTATGCTGCTTTACCATTTTAAACCTTTGAAGTCATAAACTCTTTACCTTCGAGTTAACCTGCCGACAGGTGTCTGGAAAAGTCAAATAGTGCTGATCATTGAAGCTCTACTGCAAAAGTCACCAAATCTTTAACCAATGATGTTATGTTTTTTCTTTTTTGTCTTTCTTCTTTCATGACTAAATGATCAAAATACATTGCATTGTGCTGTTGAAATTAGTTTTGGTAAATTTTTTCTGATGACCATAACTTTAAAAAAGAGAGTCAAGAAAGGTTGCTATTGTTCATTTCTATTTCTAACCTCGTAATGCACAGCTCCAGAAGCAGCAGCTCCAGAAGTAGCAGCACCAGAAGCAGCAGCACCAGAGGTGGCAGCACCTGCCGCTGAAGCTGAAGCAGTAGCAGCCCCCGCCACTGAAGCCGCCCCAGTGGAGGAGGCAGCGGCACCAGCCGCAGAAGTCGTCGTCGAGTCTGTCCCTGCTCCTGCAGAGCCAGTAGCAGAAACCGCTGCCGAGCCTGTTGCAGAGGGCGCGTCTGAGGAAGCGCCTGCTGTTACCGCTGAGGTGGTCGTCACTGAGGCTGCAGCTGAGCCCGCTGTGGTAGCAGAAGCTGCTCCACCTGCAGCCGCAGAGGTGGTTCCTGAAGCTGCTCCGGTCGCTGTGGAAGTTGCTGCCACAGTGGAGACGCCAGCGGAGGCCCCCGCAGCAGACAATGCCGGTACGGCAGCAGTAGATGAAGTCCCTCCTGCTCCTGCCCCCCCTGCTGAGGCAGAGACTGGCTCTGCAGCCCCAGAGGCTGAGGCTGCCCCTGCTGCTGCTGAGGTGGCTGCATAAAGCTGTGATGCCTCCGTAGTTTGCCCAGATAGGAGGGCTGGGAGTTAGATGTGCTTTGTCCCACCTTTCTGGGCCTAGGAAAAAAGGACTCATGAACCCCTAATTCTAAAATGGGGTTTTCACTTCCAGCTGGCTAATGAATACAGTTGGGGGTTCATCAGTCCAGTTTTCATGTGCCTTCCTAGAACATCCTGATTCCTGTAACATCCTTTTACACATTTGCCCCTGTGTGAGACAAAGTTGAAAATGTGCTTCTCCTCTCATAATGACCATGACTCTCTTTTTTTTCTTACACATTCAAACACTCTATTCCCATCATTGCACACTCACCACCCACCCACATCCACAGCAGCCTGTCGCCACTTTATCTGACATCATTTCAGCCATGTAGAAGACTGTTTTTTTGTGTGTCAAACTCACTTCTGCTCTGTTTTTACTCTTCAAATGTGAAACTTCAACCTTTCAGGGAAAATTCTTCCACCTCTGTTTCTGAAAAAGTTACCGTTTTGATTAATACAGTCAAGTGTTCAAAGAATAAAACCTTACCAGATTGATATAAAGACCTCTTTTTTTGTTTGACATTGCATTTTTCAAGTAGGCTTATATTATATAGAAGGTTGGCTGTGTGATGGATATATGACAGAAACCCTTTTGTTTGTTTGTTTTTGCATTCATTAAGTTGTGTAGGTTGTAGAATAACTGTTCCAGAATAAGTATCTGATCTGTTTGGAGCTCAGAGTTTCTTCAGCAACTTGTTGCTTTGAATGTGGAATATGATATGCAGTAAATATTGTAGTACTTGTAATTGTAGGTAAAGAAACATACACTTCCTGTAGAAATGCACTCTTTCCTGAAGAACCCCTTTGCTTTGTTCATGCTCCTGTTGCCTTGAAGGTGAAGATTAAAAGACAAATTATCTAAACGTTTTTTGCCCTCAATATTCTGTCCTTCAGGATATAACTTGTTTTTTTAAATGGGCATATGACTGCTCACGTAATTATGGTGTGATCTAACTGATCCACGAGCAATCACAGAATGCTTTTCTGTTTTTGGAACATACTTGTAAAACAATCTACCTGCCATAATGTAGGTGTCTGTTACATGCTTTTCTGGATAAATAATTCTGTTAGTCTTTGCACAGCTTTTGTGCAACAGGTAGAAAAGAGTTGCAGAATAGGGTTGTGTGAAGGATGTGTCAGAAAATCTGCAAACGTTCTACAGGCATGCAGCTTTAACTTTTTTCTGTCAGAAGTTTACCTCAGATTTTATTGAAGATTTGTATTAGCCAATTATTTGGAGTCTTGTGACAGGTGCAGAGACAGCAGCAGTCTCAGACAGGTTAAGACTAATCCTGGATTACAGTACTTGTTTTTAGGGTGTCCTGGTGACTTGCCAGGATGGGGTGACAGAATGACTCATGGCACATTCTGGATGGCAAAGCTGGGATGTTTACTTTCTAACAACTCACAAATGAAAAAAAAAATATAACAAGTGGCATCCATCTTTATAAATATATCCATCTAGGGCTTATCTTTGTCTAAATAAGATCTAAGTCTTTCCACCAAGATTGAGTGTTCACAGCATACTGTTGCCATGTTTCACACTTTTTTAAACCAGCAGAAGGAGCATGAACTGGGCAGGTAGTCTCCTGTAGAGTACTTCCTGATCCTGTGGTGACTGTAGACCTTGCACTGATAGGCACCCCCTCAAGGTAAGTGCAGTTCATACAGAACGGCAAAGCAAACCATTATATATATATACACACCAAAATTACTCCCATCATGTCTGAAGTGCTGCACAAGTCTTGTTTTCAAAATAATGTAAATCAGAAAGTAGTTTATACGAAGTGTCATTTGAGTTTTAGGCCACATGAGTTTTTTGAAAAAGGGCTACAAGAAGAGATAATGTTATTATTGGGTAATCTTACAAATAGTTTTTGACCTATTAGTAGGTCATTTGATCCATAAAATGTGCATCACAGTTCCAGAGCCTGTTGAAACCTCAAGTGTCTTGCTTTTTATAACTAACAGTCAAAATCCCAATATTTCTTTGTTCATCTGTTTAAAATTTTAAAACAAAAAGCGGAAAATCATCCTATCTGAAAAGCTAGAACAAGTTTGTATTCTGAATTTATGTTTGATTAACTAACTAAACTGAATTATGAAGTATCAGAATTGTTGCAGTCAGACCAACATCATACAGTCATGAATTGTACAGCACCAGGCTTTAAACAGGGTGTAAGCTTATATTAAAGTAATTTTACTATGAATGATGCTTATTTATACTGCAGCTGGAATGTGCGTTCTCAAATCTTTCTCAGCCAGTACTTCCTGTCCTTTTGTCCCCTAGAGTCCACACCAGATCTGCTTGCAGCTGTGAAGACCTTGGCCAGCTCCACAGTTGAGATTGCAGCAGCTTCTGTTGGAGAGATAAGTTTGGTGGAGGCTGTCCAGAAGCTTGAGGAAGATGGAAAAGGTTCTGATTCCATAGCTGAGGTGGTTGAACCAGAAGTCCTAGAAGCAACCACAGAGGTGGTAGCTGAAGAAGCAGCTGAAAAGGTAGCTGTCGGAGTTAGTGAGGAGGTGAAGTCTGCAGAGGCGGGCACTGATGCAGAAGATGCAGATGCTCCAGCTGCTGAAGAGGAGACTTCTGCTCCTGTAGCTGCAGCAGAGGAGGAGGCAGCTCCTGAGGAACCAGCCCTGACAGTGGAGGAGGCGGGTGAGGTAGAAGCAGAAGATCAGGCTCCAGTTCCTCAGGATGCCCCAGAAGAGGCTCTCTCCTCTACAGAGACCTCACCTGAAGAGGAGGCTCCCTCTGAGGAAGCCACACCAGCTGAGGAAGCCCCCATCGCTGCTGAGGCATCAGTTGAAGAGGCAGCAGGTGAAGCTTCAGCAGAAGAGAAAGTTGAGGCTGAAGCAGTTGTGGACACCGTTCAGCTGGCAGCAGCCTCCTCTGGGTCTGACCTGGAGGTTCTTTCAGCTGCTGAGCCAGAACCTACATCAGAAGCTCCAGCTGAACATTGCCACTCCTGCCACTCAGCTCCGTCAGCAGCAGAAGAGGTGGCGCCACCTGTTGCTTTAGGAGAGCAGCTGGTCAGTGAGGAAGCTGAAGATAAAATACCTGAAGCCAAGGAGGCAGTGTCACTGGTGGAAGGACAAAGTAAGAGCAAACTGTGTGTAGTTTAGTGTCAAGTTCCTCCTTTACATTATCACTTAATTTGTTGCTTTGTTTAATGTAAAGTATTCAATAGTACAACTCCAACTCTAAAAGTTTTAGGAAGTTTAATATAAAAAAAAAATGTAACATCGACAAACAAAGCGTGTTTGCCAACACAAGTTTTAACAAAGTGTTCCTGATCACATTTATACTTCAATATATCTATGATTGGCTTTATTAACAATTATGTTTTTTACAAAGTTGTAATTCTAAATTTTGCATGTAAATGTCTGAGCCTATCAAGGACAGCCGTCTCATACTCCATCATGATACTATCACCTGTCACCAATGAATCTGTTCACTTGAGGAATGTCTCCAATAGGTGAATTTTGAGCATTCCACTACTTTCACAGTCTTTTTTTGCTCCTGTCCAATTTTTTTGTAACTGTTGCCGATATCAAAATACGAATAAGCATAATTTACAAAAATCAATTATGGTGATCAAGTAAAACATAAAAATGTATCATCCTTGTATTGTTTTCCATTCAAAATGAGCACATTCTGTTTTATTTATGTTTATACAACAAAAAATGTAACAACTCTTAAAAAATTTGGGTTGTATCATAAGATAGTAGACCTTTTGCTTTACTTTTAGAAACAAGATCCACCCCATTAATTCCTTAGTCGTTGGCTGCCAGTAATGACTAAATTAATGACAGTTACAGCAAAAACTTAAATCTACCCCAGAACAAAAAGATGGAACAGTCTCCCACAATGTTAGTTTGGTGGCAACAGTGCTCTGAAAAAAGACTACTGTGATCACAGCTGGGCTCTATGATTTTTGATCATTTGGTAATACATTAAGATTCATCTTCTCTATTTTGCAACTTGCAAACAGACCAGAGCTCTGCCATTGTTTTAAAAATTTCTAAATTCACCTTGCAAAATACAATAGGTATCTACATCCGGCCTTTCTTCTGATACCCTTCATTTTACTGTTTTCCCACCCTGTAAACTTACAAGATTAGGTTTGGTGTGTGAGGTTGCTTTTTGAGTCAATGTTTTTGAAACTGTAATTGTTAAACCTCAGTTCCAAGGTAGAACTGCTCTGGCATTAAGTTTACTGCTCATTTTGAGCATGATTATACTGCACAAAAGGAAAAAAAGAACCAAAAGCACATTTTATGGGTTAACTCGATTTTGACTGATAAGGACCTTTCAATGAGAAAGTTCCAACATCTTAAGGATTCTTAAAATGAAAATTTTCTGTTTTGTGTGGACATTCAATCAGTGTTTATGGTAAATGTTGTTAGCTAAAACAATAAATTCCTCTCTTAAAAATATAGACACATTGACTGAGCTTACAACATATTTTAACATGTAATATACTGTATGTCTACATGTTATTAATTTTGAAAAGAAGTAGAAAAGCAGTTAGATGTTATAAAAAAAACCCCACTGTAAGTACAAAGATCTGTATTTTTAAAGGCCTTTGTCAATTAGGATCGCTAGATTTTTATATATTTGATTTTAGATGTTGAGAATCATATTAACATCACACAATAAAAAACTAAATGTGGCTAAATCGATTGAAACTTCTAAATTGCCATTCCTGTGTATTTGGCTCTGACTAGATGTATTTCTGCCTATGTCCACAGTGCCAAAGATGTCTATCTGGACTGTTAAAAGCTGCTCAGTGATGTAATAGTACAGTTAAGAAGGTAAACCATTAAAAACAGCACAGCTTTTAAGACAGCTGTCTGTGTAGAAATAGAGACAGTAGAATGGACATCTTCAGCACAGGCATTATTCTGGGAGAGCCGCATGTAGATGCTCAGACTTACTGGCAGCAGTGTGACTCACAGTGTCCATTCTACTTTTCCCAACTCTAGGACAATTATGTGGCAAAAAATAACAGTCATATAATCTCATGCATCATTACCATACAAACTGGTGTTGTGCTTGTTTGTTGCAGCCACAGAAACTATGGCGGTGGTGACAACTCAGTCATGATACCACATGACAGTGTGCCTTCCACAACACTTGCTTATCTGTCAATCAAGTCAGGACGACCAGTGAAAACTACATGGGGAGAACTAATCACAGGTTTAACTAGCTAATGTGTCCTTTTAAAAATATTATCATTTTTTTTAATGATCCCTTTTTGTTTTTAAACAATTTGTATTATTAGTAAAAATGAAATGATTCCAATAATGTCTCTTATCCTCTAGGTGCCACTATTGCAAAGCTTTTCATGACCAGTTCAATGAACATAAGTTTCTTAAAAGGTGTCATTGTAGGCAGTGCAAGTGGTTTGATGTTACAGTAATTTATTACTAGAAGAAAGTATTACAGCAATGAAGGAAAAAGTTATACCCATAATATCAAACACTATCATGCCTCGAGTTGTACAAGTGATATAGATTTATCCTCCTTTAATTTTTTTGTAGATGCACTGTGTAAATGGTCATAACTTAACTATGTGTCATATAAATATATTTAAAAAAAATATAATTTCAGGTTTATGTCAATTATGATATCTGTTGTCACGATAATGTGCTCAAATAGACACATTAAATGAATTCATGTATAAACAATCAATTTGTGTGCGAATTATTCTTGTGTTAGCCACATATCAACATGGTAATGTACGGAACTTTAGTGAAAGTCAGGGCACCGACCACTTGGTGGAGACAGATAACTATGATGTGATTATTTGTCCAAACGTATGGTAAGTTTTTAAGTGTTTTTGGAATAACTTGCGACTATCATGACAACGTGTGTGATTCCTAAAGCAAGAAAAAGAAAAAAAAGGAAGAAAAGAAATTCCCTTATATTATGATACGTTACTTATTCTGCAGTTATGGGTTTTGGATCAGGTAAGGGTGGTTTTTGAACAAACTCGATAATGAATAAACTGAAGTGAAACAGGCGAGTTTGTTTGGTTCAGCTCTGATTGTTTATTGTACGGCGTGACGTCAGGACCGTAATTTGTCTGAACAAGCGGAGAGTAAACTGACAACCCGTCTCCATTAACGGGGCAGCGGGCTGTCTGTACTGGTCAGCAGCGTCTGTATTCACGGACTGTTCCTCATTAAAACACCAAGTGCACCGAGGTCTTCACACTCAGCTGTCTGGAGGCTCCGGGGCTCCTCGTCGTGGATACAAACAGCTAAAATTAACGTAAGGTTAGCTAGCGTTCCCGCTAGCGGCAGGACTCGGCTCACCAGCCTGACAGTCGACAGCAGCGGCGGGATCAGAGGAGAGCCGTCCGGAGGGGAGGCGAGGTTACTGGATGTCACACACTCAGAGACACACGCAGAAAACCAGCCTGCCAGTCAGCTCTAGCCCGTCAACTAAACTGGTCAACAGCAAGGAGAGGATAAAGGACTCTCACGGTAAACTAACGCGACATTAGCCAGCATTAGCCACATGGTTTGTTGTGTTTCTTTTCTGTCAGCTTGTTTACATTTCAGCGCTAACTTAGCTAGCCAACGTTAGCCAAGTTAATGTCAATATTGGAGTTTCTGTTTCTGTTCAGTTTTCTTCTTCTGTGCGAATTATTCTGACAAATTAAGATTATTGAAATAAAGTTTCGTTTTGTGTCGCTGTATGTCATTTTTAGCGCGGCATACCACCGTATTTAAGTATATGTAAATGATGCAAGAGCTGGCTAATAATTCATTTATATGGTTAGCTGCACAGAAGAGCAAAGGTATCATTGCAACAGTGAATTCCCCCTGCGACTGTGACTGCACATGTCTGATATAATTTGACATTTGCAAGCACTAAAAAACTAGCGACCAGCTTACTTTGTGATAGGGAAGTGCTTATCGTATTAATTAACTTTGATTTTGGAGTCAAGCTCGCTGCTTTTTTCTTATGTATTATCATTAACAAACATTACTTGTTCCAATACAGTGAAACTACTTGAAAAATAGCAAGGGAAAGTTGTAACCTTGCAATATGATGTAGTATCAGGTGATGATAAGCAGGTCATAGATGCTGATGGAGTGCTGTGCACATGGTAAAACTGGTAAAACATGGTTAAACTATACTTTTCACAAAGTAATGAACCTTGCCTCATCCTCGCTGGTGAATTTCTGTCCTTTTTGAGGACAGTTAACGTGTGCACCAGTGGTGTAATGCAAAGTGGTGTTTTCCCAGCACTCCACAACTTTCCTTTTCACTTTCTTTTCTTTTGTTGCCCCTGTCCCAACTTGTTGTGTGCATCCTGGCATCATATATAGAATAAACATATATCTACAAAAAGGTGTAAAGTTGATGAGATAAATTATTCAAGTAACATTATGATAAAGTGGGTGTATTGTACCATTTTGCACCCTCCACAGTTCCTGACAGCAACACCACTGTTATAAATACAAGTTCCAGGTTTCTGTAACAATACTGTCACATGTGATGTACTTTCTAACTGTCAAAACTTGGCAGAATCATAACCTTGTTAAGTCTGATTAAGTTGCCTGGATAGGCAGGGTATACTGACACCCCGATCACCCCGCTCCAGTTCTGGTACCATTCCCCCATTAGGCCTCGAAGATGTTGTTCTTTTTGGCCTTCATACAGATTATAGTGTTTGTAAGATGCTCTAGCAAGTTTGCTGTATAGCTGTGCAGTTCAGACACAAGTCTCATGGATGCTTTGCTATACACCAAACAACCAATGATGATCAGTTTTGAGGGACTTACTCTTTGCCCTCTCCTCCAGACAGCAAATTATCCATTACCCATGAACTCACTGAAAGAGCATTAAAAATACTTATTGTTGTGCATTTTTCTGATAATAATTTTCTTGTAAATATTAACAGAAAAATTACTGAAATATTCCGCTGAAGTTTTTAGTGGCTGCTTTTTTTTTTTTTTTCTAGTTTTGATTGTTTAGGATGAAACAGTGTTTAGTTCATTGAGTCCAGGAGCCTGGACCATCTGTCTCCAGTGTGAGCTGCTCTGAAGTGTCTGTGCTATGTGCTGGTAAATGATTGATAAGCCTGCCTATTGTCAGCTGGTATATTTCCAAGTCTATGTTAACAGTTGAACTGTTGTTAGTGGGTTTCCTCTGGGTTGCCACAGTCATGCCTGACAACCCTGACAACCCTGACAACCCTGACAAACCATACCCTTACCTTTTAATTGGGCTAAATCATAATATGCCATATAGATACAGAAGCTGAGGGGAGGGATTGGTACAACAGATAGAGATGAGTTATGTGGAGTTATAGATACAGGTAAACTTCAAATGTGGAAAAGCAAAGCAGCTGCTTTGTTTGTCAATGCATTAACTTTGCATCAAGCCATTTGACACCAAGATGACGAAAAAAAGTGTCTCTGCTCTTTTTTGACAATAGTCAAAACACAGTGATGTATTAATTTGCAATGATATAAAAATAGGCAGAGAAATAGAAAAATCCTCACATTTGGAGTGCTGGATCGTACGTATATATTTGTTGTTTTTGCTTGATAAAGGACTTAAAAAATAATTGTATTTCAAAGTAGTAAATAATTTATATGGATTTTTCATCCATTAATTGACTTAATGCTACAGCATTACATGTGGTGAAAATAGTTTGTTTTGCCATTTTGATTCACTTACCTGAATGACTTTTGCTGTTCAATGGCAGAAGACATAAGCCAACACACATTGGTTATTGTAAAAATAATCCCAAAAGAATTCAGTTTTGTTTCAGAATAATTGTTTTCTTGTTACTTTTGCATTGCCACACATTTTCCTGCCTTTCTTGATTGTTTGATAGTTTCCCCTTTTTAATTTGTCAATGTTGAAAATGAATGTAAAGTGAAAGTTTCAGGCTTATTCTGACACCAGGCACTAATAAGCCAGTATTGTACATGAAGTGAAGGAAATGTCTGACTTAACTCCCACAAGGCCAGGAAAATTTCGAGAATTTACTGAAAATTTATCATGCAACTTCATGACTTTAACATTGTAGCAGCTGAGTTACAGTGAAACCTTGCCTATGAATGCATGTGTTTGTGTAGTGTAAGTGGATTCTGAGTAAATCCTGAAGTCATACACACCATGTATTTACTCATTGTGTCATCACTGTGTGTGTGTGTGTGTGAGTGTGTGTGTGTTTGTAGACGGCAGGGCGTTGTATCTTTACCAACAGCCCCAGTTGCTTGGAACAAAAGCTCTGTTGTTGAAAGATCATGTGATTGTGTGTG
This sequence comes from Acanthurus leucopareius, assembly GCA_029814765.1. NCBI lineage: Eukaryota > Metazoa > Chordata > Actinopteri > Acanthuriformes > Acanthuridae > Acanthurus > Acanthurus leucopareius. The sequence continues at coordinate 23,732,500 of JAQMCX010000043.1, read as the reverse complement.
TGTATGTGTGTGTGTGTGTTACACCCTTGTCATGTGATCTGAGCACAGGGCAGGGTCTGAGAAGTGCTGAGTCGCTCTGAGAGGTTCCTTCAACCCAGGGAACAGGCAGACAGCGAGCATGCAGGCAGAGAGAGGAGATGGAGGGTCAGTCGAGCTAATGGATGGATGTCGAACAGAGAAGAGGTGTGGGAGACAGTCAGGGACAAGTCAAGAGAGAGACAGATGCTGAAGACGTCCAGTTGCTTTTTCTAACCATGGCAAGACAACACCAGACTCATTATTTGATGCTCTTCCTCGTCTCGATTTTAAGCAGCGGTCAATTAAAAATGCAAACCTGCGTCAACTTTTCTGTGGCAAGGCAAGTTTTGACTTTTCTTTTAGTTTGCATGTGTTCATTGGACCTCGCTGTGGAAAAGTCGGCCTGTTAGGATGACTCTGCTGTGTCTTGTGAAATCTTGATACTACTACTGACTCACAATGAGCTAGAAAAACATTTTAAAAAGAATCCAGCTACTTAACTGCTCTCTCCCAGATATTTAACAGTAAAAAGTGAACAAAGAGACATGTAGCTGTAGCTCTTATGAAGAATTTTCCTTTGATTGCAGCAAATGTTTTCAATTCCTGGAATACCAACATGACTAGTAGCTAACTGTAAGGAGTGAAAAGGTCACAGTGACTGCTGTTACCACTCAAAATTATTGATGCCTTTGCTTGTGAAATGAAGGATAACTGATTGTAGTTTCTGAATTAAATTGTTTTGTTGAAATGGTAATAATGCAGCTTCTTGACTCATTTACTTTTGAGCAGAGAAGCAACAAGGTAGACAAGGCAGCCACGTGTAATCAGTCATCCAGCAGATCCTGTAATACTTGTTTTTGGTCAGTGAATGCTGCTTGAGAAGCTTGACTCTTAACAGATCTTGTGTGTATTAATTTTGTGTGTGGGCGTGTGTGTTTGTGTGTAAGAGATCAGCCAATTTTAGGACCTGTGGCATACGCATTTCACATTCAATAGTTTGTCTATTAAGATGGGTGTTTTTTAGATATCTTATCAGGTAAAAATAAGACATAAGACATAGAGGAAAACACAAAAAGAGAATTCATGAAAAGGAGTACTGTTTAAGAGAGAGAGATCATACATAGCTTGTAGCAGTTCCAGAAAGCTCAGGCTAATTCATTCCAACATATGCCAACATTTTGATGCCAGATCATTCTGTTGACCAAGTGAAAACATACAGGCAGCACGTACAGGACTCTGCACTTTGAGCCTCCATTTCACTCTTTCTGATTGACTGTCATCGTAATAAAAAGAATTAGATAGACTGAAGATTACAGAAAACCAGTGTTTCACAATCTCCATCTCTGCTGTAAACTTGCGCAATAACCTTTTGTCAGTTTAACAGCAAAATTAGAGAGCATAGTACAATGCATGTTCACAACTCTCTTTGGTTAGCAGGTCTCATGGCAAAGGGCAAAATACATGAAATAATAAGTCAAGTAAGAAATATTCAGTTAAATTAGATGAACAAGAAGAAACAGATTGAAGGGGGTTTGACTCACTTTGAAATTAAACTGGTAGTATAAAGTGGCTGCCCACTCTGTCCTGATAGAGGGACTCAGAGGAAGCAGTTGCCAGTCAGATGCCCCTCTGTGAGACCTGTGGATGTGTCACATGGTGGTTGAACTCTTACCGGCATGCATACTGCAAATCAACCTATCCCCCTCAAAAACACAACATACACCTGGTAGATGAGTGTCTGCTGTATCCTGTTGAATAATTAAACAGGATTTCTCCAACAGAGCTGACATTATATTGGTCTCAGTAGCACAGGGCACGTCACCACAGTATGGCTCATCCATTATACAGCAGCAGTAGATGTTTACAAAATTAAAAATATCCTGGATGATACATGAAATTACATTGTGTTTTTGCTATTTTGACGTTTTGCACTGAAAAATTGGGCACAATCAGTGTGTTGGCAGGGGGGAGTCATCTCTAAGCATTGCCTGTGTATGTACAGAGGAATTTGAAGAATTTTGTAAAGGATTATCTTTAAGCAGCCATTTGGTTCTCATGCCTTTGTAAGTGGAAAGATGTATTGTGGTGTATAAGGAGAATTGAGTTTGTTTTGTTTAGGAAATTATCTGTGTTGAAAATAAACTGTCAAAGTATAGTCCAAACACATCTCCTGGCAAAAGTGTTAATAGCTAATTTAAATGACCCCATTTAAAGTGATGATGAAAAACCTGCAGTCATAGAAAGGCTGTAGACATGAGGAATTAGAATATTATCCACTTTCAGCTCTCTTCATTCATTTGGGTTAGGGCAAGGTTTATTTTAATGCAAAAAATGACAAAAGTAGTTGTGTGAACATAGAAAAATGAGAGCTTGCAGTGACGTCTGACCCATCATAGCATTAAGTACTTTTTTCGGAATATAATTTTTCAATTTTGAAATACAAGCTTAAAAAAATATAATTTTGGGAGCCTATCACTGATCTTCAACTGCTAAGAAATAAAGCTGATGTGTATGCTTGAAGTCCTTGAGCTTTAGAATTTCAGACTCATGCTTAAGAGGTGTTTATTCATTATCTCCTTGAAGGCTTGAACACTACTTGATGCCTCTGATATCTCTGATTACAGGAGGAGTAAGGGTGTTCAATGTTATCACAGCAGAGTAGAGAAAGCTCTTGTCAAAGCAGTGTGAGCCCCATGAAGTGACAAGACATGGCTTTATGGTAATGTAAAGGTGTTTCAACCTGGGACGTGAACTGAGAGTATCCAGGCTTTCAGGTCTGCTGGACAGTCAATACTGTACAGCTTATAAAGAGCAGTTGTTGCAGCAAGTGTTCTGTGATGACTTGGCTTGGTTATGGGATATTCCCTTAGGGCACAATCATCATCCTCACCAGTGACTTTTAGTTCCTTTTTTCTGAATAATATCTAGCTGTGTGAGAGTGGTCTGGGAGGCATTCATCAGGACAAGGTAGGAATACTCCATGATACTCCCTTTGAAAGCTGCATACTTAACTTACCAGTGTGTGTGAGTACATAAAATTCCAGCAGGTTAGTGTCTAAGTCTAGCTTCTGAAAACAGAGGAAGGTAAGAGCAGGTAAAACATCACTGTAAACAGTGTTTTGCTGTTAGTGTTTATTTATCCACCTCTCTCTTCTGTCTTGCAACCTATTGTCTCCCTGCAACTGAGGGCAATTGGAACTGAGGGCCCTGTGGTACTCCAGTCTGCCCTGCCTAGATCTTTCCTTTGACTTTGTGTTTGTGTTTGAGGGACTGGCCTCGCTTCCTGTCATTGCATCTCTTCCTGTAATAGCAGGCAAGCACTTCCTGCAAACCAAAGCACGAAGGAGAGAGATGGAGGGGGAAACAATAGATCTTTGCCTTTATTGAGGTCTTCAACCACAGTTGGAACAGATGGAAGACATTGTAGTTGCATTTCAGTGTGGTGATTTTTTATTTCATAAAGAATTTGTCCTCCTGAAAGTTAAAAAAGGAAACTGATACCACTTTAACATTTGAGCAGTAATTACGAAAGAGCAGCTGACAGCCAGTAAAAGTTAAAGCCCTGCTTGAAGACTGTATATGGGAATAAGCTACCATGGCATCCAGCTTCCTCCCTTCAATATCTGAAGTTCTCTAAAAAGAGGGAAGAAATTTAATAAGGATTTTTTTTTTTAATGGCACACTATTTTTTAAAGGATCCCCACTGGAAAACGTTAAGCATACTCCTGTCATCCTCACAATCAAACTCACTTTTTACCAAAAAAATAGCCACATGCTATTCTGCTTGTGTACCAAGTGTGTTTTCTCTCTTCAGGTCCCTTTATTCACCAAACTGGGGGAGGCCACCAGATTGAAGTGCCGTGGTCAGTCACTGGCTGTGATTGCTGATCCCTGAGGAGCATGAATCATGACCTCAGTCGTGTTGGTCGACACAGGTGGGACTGTGATGGAGTATGTCACAGCAGAGGAGGACCCCCAGCAGGTGGGTTGGACATAGATATAAGGAAGAGTAACACTACGACTGCAGTTCACTGCACAATCTTGCCTTCTTTTCTCATTTCTTCTTTCCTCATCTGTTTTCCCTGCAGGAGGGAGAGTGTGAGGAGGACCTAGAGCTTGAAGGCGAGGGAGAAGGCGAATGTGAAGCAGAGGAGGCCTATGAGGAAGTACAGGAAAGAGAGGAGGCTGAGGACTACCCAGCTGTCATAGTGGAGGAGGTGCCTGGTGCTAGCCTGGCCGAGCAGCAAGGTTACTCAGCCCAGGTGTTGGTGTATGAGGATGAAGCATACCTGATGCAGGAAGTGGGCGATGAACAGGAAGTGGAGACAGAGGGGGATGCAGGTGAGACATAAATATTCCTGTATTATTATCAGAAATTGGATTTACTGTTACCTTATTATTGTTCTTGTGCTACTGAAGCTTAGAGCAACAGATAATTATCATATAGTTGCAAGATATAACATACACGCTCCATTACCAAGAATGCCCAGAGCAACCTTTGCTGTTATGCAATCTGTTTTACCCTTTTACACAAACCCTTTTGACTCCCTCCATATCATGTTTCCATTGTGCATAGCTCCAATTTCCACTGGTATATTTGGTGAAAAAAAGAAAACTTACTACCTGCTGTTCTAGTGATGACATTTATGGGCTTTATGTTTCAGAAACCAGAAATTAGTTCTGGACTTGTGAGACGCTTTTAATTTAAGTTTTACTTTAATCTGATGGTTTGAGCTCGCCATGAAGAGCATTGCCATTGTTCACACTGACACAGTTGTAAAGATTTACGTATTGCCATAGTAACAAATGGTAAAGGAAATAATCTAATTTTTTATTCTTGTGTATTTTGTTTGGTACATTTTTGCTTTTCCTGTCTCTTTGCCAATTCAATTGGAAGCTCAACAGTTTATTCAAGCATTTATAATAGCACTTTACTACTAACATTGTATGATTATTATGTGATGGATGTGCTTGAAGTTACAGAAGTCACTTGCCGTTCATGAATATTGGCTACTTGTGCAGTAAAAAAACTTTGTTTTGAGGCTAATTAGCTGTGTGATATCAGATTAATGCACAGACTCGTATACTCACCAGTACCAGATCCAGCCATTTAACTTGTATCGAAGACATTTACATTACATGTGTCAGAACAATCTTAGACACAGCGCATACTACAGACATTAGAGCATGTATTGAAAATGATTTTAGTTCCCATGAATCTAAATCTGTGTTACACACATCAGTTTCATTAAATCAAGCTTAGAAAGTGTTGTTTTTGTTTGTTGTGGTCAGGCTGCAATTTGGCATATTTGTCATTTGATTCTGTTGCCAGCACCAGTGACAGTTTGGTAGACTTTGAGGGTTTCAGGCGTCTGTGCTCACACACTGCCACCTTGTGGATATTTTTTCGACAGTGAGCATTCCATGAACAGAAATTGTGTTCAGTATTATCTCTCACATCATGTGTTGATCACAAATAAATGATGAGTAGTGTCCAGTCCACTGCAGTTTTCATAATTATGCAACAGACTAAAAGATAAGATCAAAATTATTTTGAACTCCTGAAAGCTAAATCCACGCATGCTGTACCACAATAAAACTTGAAACTCCATTCTCACATAATCTTAATTTGAGGTATTTGTAACGCACTGACAGAGAATGCAACTATTCATCAGAATTATTCTTAGACTTTAGGGATACAGTACTTCTATTGCACTTTCACATTTAAATTAACAGAACATTACTTTCTTTTCCATATTATGCTACATTTTAGTTGGAGTACAAATCTTTGCATCAAAATAAGACTGGTCTTTATTCATATTGCAACAACAAAACAGGCAAAATTTGAAAAATAGTATCACAACTTTTTTACCCAAAATTAAAAAAACAGAGTTTGCTTTCACTATTGATAATGCGTTGCACAGTGTAGGTGTTACAGATGTCTGAACTGATGCTGGACAAGTTGAGGATTCACTGATGTCATGTTAGGCCTACAATTCTTCTAGGCTGGTTGAGCAAGTCTACATTGCTGTGAATGTCAAATGTGATGCAGAGATTTAAAAAAAAGAAAGAAAATGCTGTAGATACCAAGGCCACACTTTCAGCAAACTTTGTGAATATATTTTTCATGTTTAATGATATTGCACTTTAGTTATTTAGTTCTTGTTGACAGATACTATTTTAATCAACATAATTTATACTTTACTATCACCTGGCATTATATTCCCAATGTGCAGTTAACCAAAACGAAAGTAACCAGTTCAGACATGGGCTACAGTACTGTTATAGATTCATGATTAATTCCTTTGGAGAGCTTTTGTCTTTCACAAAAATCCCAATTGAACCCTTGAAAACAAAACAAAATACTTGCTGTGAGGGAATTCTAATCCATAGTTTGTACTAAGCAAGAAAATGTAGGTCATTACAAAACATGTTGTGTCATTGTTTTAAACCATGGAGGAGGAGATACTCCCTTTTTGAAGTGTGCAGTTCTTAGCAGTCAGTTCGTTTTATCAGACTGCCAACTTGTTTTGGGAAAGATTAGTTTTTTTGTATTGACTTTATTCAAAAATGAGTACAGCTTTATTTTACGTAGTCACTACGCAAGTGAGAGAGGGAGGGGAGGAGGGAGGGCGAAGGAAGGATTTCCTGTGTCGGCGGCGGAGGGATACCTTTTTGCTGCCGTTATGTGTGTTGTTGAATTCGAGGAGATTTCCCATTAGCGGCGGAGTGATATGAGCCAGTAGCTTCCTATACAATTTAGTGAGAAGTCAATGTGAATCTGCAGCAAGGGGAAAACATGGCGACTTCACAGCATGAGGGGCACGCAAACCAGCTCGATCTACTCATCAGAGCCGGTAACGTATTTTTATGTACCTATAACCTCGATCCGAGAGCTAATGTGAACGCGCGGGTTGTACTTTTAACTTCGACCGCTGCGTCTCAGTCCGTTGTATAGTGTGGTAAAGTAATGGAGGGCAATCAGGAAGTGATCACCTTGGTAGCAACCTGCATGGCGTTGCTACACGGTTCATCAGATCTGGTTAGGGAGGTAAAAAAAACTTTCTCAGGGCTCTCAAGTCTGCACGGATGGATAGTTATCTGCACGAAGTGTGTTTTGCATATTGTAGCAGGCTTTTCTCACCGCCGTGGGATTTAGAATAACGGTTTGTAGATCGACTCTGCACAACCAGGAAGTGTAAATATGTTGTCTTTCCTACGTCTTTGCCACGCTGTCTGAGTCGGAAGGACATGTGGGTTTATTTTTGCAAGCATAAATCTGGTGCACAATGTCAGATGTCACTTTTGTTTTTTATCATAAATGACGTATGTCGTGGTACATTACCGCGACTAACCTAAGTTTTTCCCGTTTTGGGAAATAACGTGTATTAACATTCTACGGACATTGTCCCTGAATAACAGTCTTTTAGACCTGGAAAAGCGTGATTATTTTATCGCTTTTATGTGACTTATAGGTATGATGAGCACGTTCCACACATTTACAGCGCCAGATTTTTTTTATTGTATTGTTTCATGGTTTCCGTTATCGTGTTGTATTGCCTCTGATTGAAGCGTGGGATGGCCTGGCTCACTCGCTTTCTTCCCTGTAATTGTTACAAGTGCGCCTTCAGCCTTCGACCACACCGGCCAACAATGACATTTTGGGTGATTTCATTCGCATATTGACTGTGCATGCTAGTAACCCTTGTGTTTTATAAAAATATCGCGTCGTTTGCACTTTGGTTTAAACGCAGATTTCAAAGTATTTTTGTCCCATATCGATGGCGGAAGCATTGTCTATATGTGAGGGCGGGGTTTGTCGTCGATGGACTCGCCCGTTTGTCCAGTAGCGTGCGTGCTGGTTTAAAACGTCAGCAGAAGTCCAATTAGATTTAACCGGAGGCGGACTCTTGTTATAAGACCCAGCCAGTAGGAGGTAAGGCGGGTGTTGAGTGACAAGTGGATTTGTGAGCTTCTTCGAAGAGAACTGGAGGGAAATGATGAGGACTGTAAACACGGAAGTTACCTAAAGCAGCACTACTTTTTGTCGGACTAGCTGCTATTCTTGGCACCGTAATATTGTCGCACAGATTCATATTAGACATTTTCCTTACTTAAAAAAATATTCTTATACTTTTAATATGTGTCAACTGCACATAATGCACAAATTTCTGAAAAAATGTTGATGTTTGCAACATTCTCTTGTTCAGTAATAAAGCATAAACCAACATCCTGACATTCTATATGGACTAGAAATGGCAAAATTGTGTGTGTGGTGCAGTAGGTCAAGCAGAGTTTGGGCTCTCTGACCTCACTCCTTTTGGTGGTTTTCTTACAGCATGGCTGTCGGTTTCGAGGGCTGCTTGTAGGCTATAGGGTCTCTGCTGTGATGGCTACCGGCATGTCCTGTTTGTTTATAAGAGGGACTGAATGAGTGGGCAATCTAAAGATAGCTCATTTCTTTCCCCCTTGCAGTGCCTATTGCCTCTGTGAGATAGCCAAACATGGATAGGGCAGGGTGTAAAGGCTTCTCACATTTCCCACCATTGATTGACACCAACAGCAGGTGCCCTAGGTTCCTTCCCAGGGTATCAGGAGGGCCCACGTACCTTTTCTTTTACAACAGGCAGACTTCCCATTTTGAATTTTCAGCAGCATTGTGTCTTTTGGTGCCATTTTTTTTCCATATTTAAGTAAATATGTTTTATTTGAACAAGATAACATTTTGGTTTCTTCTAGCTGCCTACTAAAGACATTTTTTGTTCTGGTTTGAAAAGGCAGCTTTAGCACTTTATTTGACCCTCCTAAATCTACCTTTCCTTGGGTCACTCCTCAATATCCTTAAAAATATGTGGTATTCTACAACTTCATGCAAAGCATAAGGTGTCAAATAAATATAAAGAAAATGAGGACATTTTCAACAATGAAGGCTGTTGGTTACATCTTTTCTTACTGTGGTCTAATCAGAGTGAATACTATGTTTACTGAAATTACCACATCAATGGTCCAAAGGCTGTTTGATTTAACAAAAGTGAGCACGATATTTTGTGTGTATGTGTGTGTACATCACATGCAGAATTGTATGAATGTTGTTATAAACTTGACACAGAGTTGGAAAAAATGTTTTATTTTGTCTTATCAAGCTGACCCTTATATACAGAAATTGTGGCCTCATAAATTATGGAAGGCATGTGCTCTGTCCTTGAGCAGGACACCAATTTTTCCTGTGGGGATTAATTCTGTGTAATCTCTCACTTACTTTATTATCCTTTAAGTAAACAGCTATGGATACTGTGTGTGAATGTGTGTGTTTTTTGGTTTTTTTTTTTCAGTGGAAGCCTCTGTCCATGGCACCAGTATCCACTGCTCTGACAAGACCTTTGAGGCGGCAGAAGCTCTGTTACGCATGGATTCACCTTCCAGCCTCAGGGAAGGTCGCAGCCCAGGTAAAATTTAATTACTACAAATATTTACAAAACTTGGACTTTAGGAAATTTAGAAATTATTTCGCTTGAAACTGATTTGTAATGTCATATGATTAACCTAGCATTATTGTATTGATTGCTTGAAGAGAGGTTAAATATGAAAATGTGATTGGTTATTGACATTTCGCTGCTCTGTTACCTTTGTAATAGTATGAGAAAGAACAAATACTGTTTCCTAGTTAAAATATATACTTAAATGCTGAAAATGCAGTTATGGGATCACAGTCCCTAGAGAAAATCAGAAGAATCATCCAGATCTCTTTTTTTTAATCTTAAGAACCAATCCACCACTATAATTAGTAAATAAGCAGATTCTTGTTGGTTATGTAGATCCGTTCTAAATGATCCAAATAAATAAATATACATCTTTGCTTTCCCTCAAGGAACTTAATTCCTAAGGACTCACAAAATGTTCTTTTATGAAATTTCATCAACCAGTCTGTTACTAGAACATTTAACAGAGCTCAAAATAATACTCTAATTTTTTTCTCTTCAATTCTTTATCTAGAAGCTTTTGTCCCGCCGTGCACGGTGACACCAGACTTCCTTCACGCTGCTATGCGTCCAGACATGATAGCCGAGTCGGAGGTGGAGATCTCAACTGAGGAGTGCTGTGAGGAGGAAGATGAGGACATGGTCACCCTTCTTGAGGAGCCAGCACCAGAACAAGGACACGAGCCTGTCAGGAAGAGGAGAGGTAGATAGATAGAGCTTGTTGGTGTTTTTGTCAGTGCAAAACTTTTTAATAAGATGAATGTCAGTTATCCAGAATTTTGGAAAAGCATATAATAATCCCGTATCACCTCTAAATTGTGGACATTGGAGAGGTAAGCTTTGGATAATGGTAAAGTTGTGTTTTGAATGTTTTTTGAGACCAAGATTTAAATAAAAACATCTGGCAGCTCTGTGATTATGCTTACACAAGCCAGACCACAAACCTCAAACTTGAACCTTGAGTTACCCTGTTTGATTTAATTTTTTTTATTGATTTAAGAGCTCCATCCAGTGGTAGGCTCTTACTTTTTTGTCTTTAATCAACCTCACAAGTCAGTGATTTGAATGAAATCCTTCCTTTGCAGCTGGGCGAAAGCCAAAGACACATCAATCAGCCATTTCCAATGGCTCACCAGACCTGGGCATCAAGAAAAAACCGAGGGAAGGAAAAGGTAACTAACAGTAGTAATGTTACTGGCCATGATATATATAAGTAAAAGGGTTAGCAAACAAGGTTTTGACTGTGATGAAAAAGCAAAGATTTGGCAAGTTAGTCCATTGATGTGTGAAAAAGTAACAGCTGATTTTACATATATTTTTTGCCTCCAACTATACACTATAACACTATAACACTTGACTTCACCACTGGTTCATTTGTTGAAAGCTTTCTTCTAAAACTCCATGTTTCTGTGTCTGAGCACAGTGAACAAGAAAAGACTGTCTTGTAGCTGCAGATTTTTAAAAAAGGTTGCTGAAAGTAGAGGCTCCAAGTACTTTACCACTCAGAAAAGTTTAGCTCTGTAAGCCCCATGCCCCTTAAGTTCCTTTGGAACACCTACACCTTGAGCTGGAGACTTTTGGAAAGTAAAAAATTTCCCTGAAACTTTTTTAGATCCCAGTTGTTGTGGTGACAACACTTTTAGAATTCCTCCTATAGTCTGTAGTCTGTGAGGAAGACCGCTGCGATGCAAACATTGCAGATTTATACATAAATCTGGTGCCATTTGAATGTTTCATGAATAATATATATTTAAATTATATTTAATAATAATTTATATTTAATAAATAAAGCTGTGTTCATATATAGGACTACAAAAAATTAACATATTTTCCAGCAGGAAGCACCACCTACCTATGGGAGTTCCTGTTGGACCTCCTCCAGGACAAGAACACCTGTCCCAGGTACATTAAGTGGACCCAAAGGGAGAAAGGCATCTTCAAACTGGTTGACTCAAAGGCCGTGTCCAAGCTGTGGGGCAAACACAAAAACAAACCAGACATGAACTATGAGACCATGGGAAGGGCACTGAGGTATGGAGTGAGTGTGATGTGTGTGTGTACTTGCTGTCTTTGTGCAGACCAGTTTTAGCTTTAATCCTGCATTGTGAGGACAGTGAAGTGGGTTCTCCCAACCCTTAAACGACTATTTGAGAGTTAGGATTTGGTCTCAGGGTTAGGGTGGGGAATTAGGTTAAGGTTATGGTTGGGCGTTCAGTTGTGATGGTTAAGTTTAGGGTTAGGGGTTAAGGAATGCATCATGTCTATAAGGGTTTTCACTAGGATAGAAAAGTGTGTGTGTTTGTGGCCTCCATTTTTTTTACATTTGTGTGTTTTGAAAGCACTATTGTAACTCCTCATAATTCCTTTTGTATCAGATATTACTACCAGCGTGGGATCTTAGCCAAGGTCGAGGGTCAGCGGCTGGTCTATCAGTTCAAAGAGATGCCAAAAAACATTGTCATTATTGACGATGATAAGGCAGACATGCCTGTCCCTGAAGAGCTGATTGGGTCAGAGACCACCACATCCTGTGAGCGTGTGCTGCCCTCGCCTGACATGTTGCTGCAGACGACTGAGCTGTCATCCTCCAAGAAGCCCAACATCCTGCGAGGCGGGAGCAGGGCCAACGTGGTCCACGCTCCTGTGGCCTCGGGCAGTAAGACTGTGGCAGGAGGTGGTGCAACAGTGGCAGCAGGGGTGTCAAGGATAGTTACTGTGTCAGCAGCACCCGATGGGGGTCAGACCCAGCACTCTCATGCGGCCATCATCTCTAATGCCACTGGGCCCAGGTGAGACTCCTGCAGTGAGGACCTTCAGTGTGACATTGATGAATCTCTCATATTAGCAGGGCTGGTGCAAATGTTGGCGTTTTCTACAAAGTGTTGACTTTTAACACTCTTTCTTACCTCTCATCTGCAGGACGGTGCGGGTGGCTATGCAAGTGCCCGTAGTCATGGCAACATCACTGGGTCAGAAGATCTCTACGGTTGCTGTGCAGCAGCCGCCAGGAACGACGGGGGCAGCTGTCAACACCACCCTTCTTGCCAACACTTCAGCTATCGGTGCTGCTGCTGGCAATGCCAACTCACAACAGAAGGTGTGTACATGTGGAAACTCATCCACAAACGAGCATTCTTGTACATAACAGCAGGATAGCCGCACTATTACTTTTCAGTTTCAAAAAGGTTGTGAAGTTAATCGTAAATGACATTTGGTGTCAGCCCTCAAAATCCCTCTACAGGCTTGTAGATAAATTAAGAAAATTACCATATTTACATGCAGCACTCTTGCTTTTTACTAATTCTTTATTAACTTTGATTAACTTGTTGGGGGTGTTACAGGTTGTGTTTCAAACGATCCCCACCATGGTCCCGGCCACCGCAGAGAACGGAGATAAGATTACTGTTCAGCTAGCAAAGATCATCACAATCCCAGCCCACCAGTTAGCTCAGTGTCAGCTCCAGACCTCCACTGGCACAAACAAGCCCAGTGTTGCTGCCTCCCCTGCGGGCATCAGCCTCCTCCATCAGCCCCTCACAGTCCGGGCCCTGGCACCTGTAAATGTTGCCCCGGGAGCGCAAGTGATGAGGCTCACCGTACCAACACAGACTCAACAACAGACTCTGGTGGTGTCACAGGCGGGGGGCAGTGCAGGGGTTGTTACGGTATCAGAAGCCAGTCAGACAGTGACGGCACAGCCTCAGCTCATAAGCAGTGTCATTAATGGTTCAGATCTGGTCATAGGAGCCCCAGCAAGTGGAGTAATGGAGAAACTGAAGGCCGCAGGAGTCCAGGTCCAAGCTGTGCCGGTGGCAGTCCAGCAGAACCAGATTAACTCCAAAGTTATCCAGAACATCAAATCTGATGTCGTGGACGCTGAGGTGGTTATCAAACTGGAAACACCTGATGTAACAATAAAGACAGAAGAGCCTGAGTGTTGAAATGCAAACACCTATCCATATCCATCTTTTTCCTTCTCTCCAAGAGAGGGTGATTTTGTAAATGTCTGGTATCATTTTTACTCTTGGAATAACCAGCAGCAGACTGTAAGACTTTAAAGACTCCTGAAGGCCTGTTTTAGTCCTGAACCTGTCCTCGAATCTTCCCAGTTGCTGCCTAGAACTTCACTCAACTAAGTTGGTCTCCCTCAGACCACAGTGAAACCTCAGAGTGTCATTTTAAGAGGTTAAAACTGTTGTCTGCAACAAAGGAATCTACACAGACTTTGAGGAACCATGTTAGGAAGGCTTAGGGGACCAACCTTGATCACTACAATGAACACATTTTAAATGGTTCGTATCACTGACTGAAATTGGGCAAAAGGAGAGACCCTTAAAAATACACAGAAAAGGCTGAAACACTAAAAAAGGGGCAAATAATTACAACTAACCAAAATGTGAACTATTAAAAAAATTGACACATTGGGGGATGTAATCATGCATTTGTAGAGAACATTTATTTAGAATCTTGCCTCAACCAATGCTAAAACCAGCAACTTGTTATTTTTTTTTTAACTTGAATCACTGTGCAGATCAAGTGTGGGTGGTGCTATGTGAGTCCTAAAACAGTGAGAGAAAGGAAAGAGAAAGTGGAGCTTAGAGAAACTCTAACAAGGATCGATATCAGACAGAAATGGTCATGTATGTACATATATAAATAAATATCTTCTATACAGTTTACGGAGCTAAAGTTAACAGAACAGCCTTAGATTTTAATTTTTGACTTTCTTTTTCATGTGTTGTCTGAACAGTAAGCTGAAATTTGTTTTGTTTGTGTTTTGATACCTTGTACCAAGCACAGTATTATTAAAACGAGGACAACTAATATTTGTATTATCATTATTAGTTCCTCTGTCTCTTCCAGGCTTTTCAACACTGATCTAGATTGAATCCTGCGAAGAAACAGCAACATGTAGGTCAGTGGCCAGATTGCTTGCAGTGTGTCCTCCATTGTCTGGAAAAAACAATTCTAGGCTTGAATTTCATACTTGTTTGACGAAAAGTTATTACTCAATTCCTTTACTTTGATGTTTGCTCTTTTTGCAACCTTGCACCGTCTAGCTGCGTGGAACTGCAAAGAAATGTGACTGAGCTGATGCATGAGCTCTTAGCTGTGCCATGTCTTCGATAAAAAGAATCCAAATAGAAAACGGAACGTATGTAAACCTATAAAGGATGAAATGAAGCAATTATTTTAAGTAATAATAGAAAAGGAATCGAAAATCACAAGTTTATGCAAAATGGCTGCAAGAAATACCAAAACCACTGTGGTTCTTAGGTCACTTTACTTCTGACTTAAAACAGAGGGTCAGTGTCCCAGCATACTCTTCTTTTTTAAAATCTTACTGTTGTTTTGGCCTGCCCCTATACTTCACTATTATTTTTTTATATGAAAGAGGGAAGATGGAGAGAAAGATGTTTGTGTTCAGACTGAACTGTTTGTATATTCAACATTTGAAGTATATTCTATTTTGCCGTACTCTTGTTTCAAAGTGTATTAGATTTTACTGAAATATAAAAAGGCATTTGAAACCTGAGTGTTGTTGTCATCATAGTTTTATTTATTTATTCACAAAGTTTTTACATTGAAGCTTGGAGGTTACTTATAAAACCAATAACATCTTTTATGTAGTGATAAAAAAACCACGCAACTTAACATGTACTAACATCCAGTCACTTCCGTTTACAGAACTCTGTTTCACTGATAAGGTAGAGGATAACACAGGGTAATATTCAGTCATGCTTTAACTGAGAATATGAACATGAACGGATGAAAACAGAAGTAAATTCAAAAGTGCAGATGCACTATTGTCACATATTCTCTTTGGTATGAGATTGTGAAAAGGTTTACAAATGGCTGACAAAGCTTTTGATGGATTAGTGTGTGAGACATTTAATGCATGTAATACATTGGCAGTACGGTCTTTGGTTTGTCCTCATCCTCTCCATTTCGCTCAGAAGTGGCGTCTCGTGCACGCCCTCTTGTTGAGTGAGGCTAACCAGGAGCCAGTGTGGACTCAGTCTTCACAGCATCGTGCTTTCCTGTGTGCCAGTTCTTCATCTCCCTTTCACTCCTCCTTCACTCCTTGAAGCTGAAGTCACAAACCAGAGAAAGATGGTCAGATGGATAGCTAAAGGATGGAAGCCTGTTGGGCCCAATCTGTTCCTCATTGGCCATGTCCAATACTGCGTTGACTCTCAATGTGTCCTGAGTGTACCAGATGTAGTCCAGAGTGGAGCAGCATTCCCCTGTGGGCCGAATCTTCCACGTCGTGTACTCTGGCTCAGTCAAACCATCCTCACTGAGTTTCTTGTATGCAGAGTCCAAACCCAGCGGCGACGCAGTAAATCGTTTGTACACCTCTTCAGTTGGGATTGCGTTGAAGTCGCCACATATTAGCAGAGGAATGTCAGAGGTAGGAGCACCTGAGGGGTCGCTGGTGTATTTCTGAACGAGATTCTGAAGATGTCGCAGGAGGTCAGAGCCTTGGGCGCTTCGGAGCCACTCCCAGCCAGAACGAGCCTTCAGGTGGGTCACAGCAACACACAAGCATCTCCCTGTGCTCCGGCAGCGTAGCAATGTTACCACAGCGACCTGTGGCAAGAGAGCGTGGTGTTAACAGTACTTAGGAGTGAGCTTTATGTGTCCAAGTGAGACTCTAAAACAGATTTACCCACCTGGTTGGTTGGAATCCTCATGGCACAGAGGCGTATGTTCATACTATCCAGTAACTCATATCGCGACTGATCGAAAAACAGTGCGCACCCATCAGGGCCGTTGTTGCCCTCCACATCCAGGCACGGTGACCAGGGTTTAGGGCAGAAGATGCTGCTATATCCCAGGCCTGCCAGAACCGGCTGGAAGGTGTCATAGTAGTGGTCGACTTCCTGCAGACACAGGATATGAGGTCGGTAGGTGAGGATTTCTTCTAAGATGAGGTATTTCCTTCGGGGCCAGCTGAGGGCCTCCGGGGGACACAGTACAAAACTGTCAAGCCCCTCACCCAGAGCTGAAGGACAGAAAAAAAGAGAGATCTGAGTTCAGCATAAAGTACGTCTCAGGCAGTTGATGAGAAATCCATAGATTATGTTTTTGAGTGTTCAGTCAGGATTTCTCCCTGCTACAACACGGAAAAGTTCATGTTTACAGAAGTTTTTCACTCTCTATGTCTTGTTTCCATAAAAGAATTGGTAAAGTCAAACTTTAAAGAAAATGCCAAAGGAAAAAAACTATAATCCTTTTCTTGGTGTAAATTCACTGAATCACGCAACCTCAACTGGCACAAGAATAAACAGAAGTGAAAATGGGAAGGATGGGACCTGACATCCAATCTCACATTTTGAAATGTTATAGAAACAGTTTGCAATATCATACATCATTTAATCTGCCATAACCTAAATCAACTTTTTATAGAACTGTTTTCAAGGCTAAAATATGTAAAAAGATACATCAGAGTCCACAGCGCAGTGTGATAAGATTGGACTGAAGTAATCTACCTTGAGCTAGTATGTTCCATTGCATCACCCTGATGGGGCTGCTGGGGGCGCTGTCTCCATCATTGAGATGAGTGAACTTCCTGTGAAAGCGAGATGGCCTGCCCCTGAGGGCCTCCTCACACTGTCGAAGCAGCTCCACCGGATCAGACACCTTTTGCTCCTGCAAGACAGACGTGACATTAAGCATCTGTTTTACCTCAGGAGTTGATTACATTTACATAAACATAAACATAAACATAAACATAAACATGTGTGCCTTATTTTCTGAAAACTGCACTAAGAACAGAAGAGGAGGAGTCACCTGGCAGAGATCTGGATCCAGGTTTGTGTCTGCAGGAGGATGGATGCTCAGGTGGGATGGGGGGAGGGTGAGAGGAGAGCTGCTGCTGAGGGTCTGAGTCAGGGTGCTGTACAGCCTGGTGGCCCCTCCACCCATCGGATACACTGTTTAGAAAAAGAAGAGGATGACAAAGATGATAAGGTATGTTTGTGAAGAAAAGTTTGAGTGCCACATCTATGTGAAGAAACTGAAGATAAGAGATTTTTCATTAATTTTTTTAAATTAAAAATGAGTTTAGATTATAAAACCAGGGTGTGAGCACCTCTCACAGGCTGGACTGCCGTGCATGCCTCTGGAGTGCTCTGGAGCCACCTAACTTTGACAAATCTGTTTTTTAAAATTACATGATGACTGAAGTGTAACTTCATGTCTCAGTATTGTTGCATTGGTGCAGCTCAGTTCACCTTTTGTGCCGCTTCAACATCTGTCCACTCACATGAGAACTCAATCCTTAATCCGACCTAAAAATAACACTGATGCCTCCCAGCAAGTGCTACACACTGACACTGAGCATCAACGTTCTGATGTTGATGCTCATATGACGCTCATAGTATACTCTTCTTTATTGTGTATCACCTCCACCACAGTAGTTCTGTGGTGAAGTCATTTAAACCAGCAACAGCTGATTTCTTTGCCTTTTGCAAACAAGAAGTCGACACTAAGCTGATAAACTTGTCTTGGTTAATGTGTCAGCAAACTTTTGTGGTTTTGTGTCCACCTTATCAATATTAGCCCAATTTTGACCCCTTTTTTAGAGGATAACTAGGCAGTCTCTATGTACACAGAACCAAAGAGAGGAAAATTTCGATTTTAAAAAGTAGGTTTAGTTGACAAAGGTCGCACACTGTAGATAACGAGGACTGTCACGTGCATGCACACAAACAAAAACCTCTCACACCCACACTCACACTCACACCATCTGATCCTCTAGTTTTGGCATCTGTGGGTATTTACCATGGAGGTTTGTTTGTTTGTGAGAACCTTGAACTGCAGGGGATCAAACCAAAATGGGTCAAATAGACTGCAGTTTTGGCAAGTAATAACAGGCTTGTTTAGATAAAAAATTAAAATATATAATTAAGTGATTATATTTG
Source organism: Acanthurus leucopareius (assembly GCA_029814765.1). Lineage (NCBI taxonomy): Eukaryota > Metazoa > Chordata > Actinopteri > Acanthuriformes > Acanthuridae > Acanthurus > Acanthurus leucopareius. The sequence goes on along the minus strand of JAQMCX010000043.1, from coordinate 23,714,073 downwards.
TCCTTGATTTTTTACTTAAATTTTCTTAAATCTGACATATGTTCACAAAGTTAATCCCAGCTTGAGTCCTACATGCTTAATAGTATAGTATAATAGAATATAATGCCTTTATTGTCACTATACACATGTACAATGAGATTAAGAGCATCTCCATCAGTGCAAACCTATACATGGAATA
>JAQMCX010000043.1:23694022-23713544 GCA_029814765.1 Acanthurus leucopareius | reverse complement strand
CAGAGTCCAGTTGCCTTGTCTTAATGACTCTTCAAGATAATCATGACCTGGATGACTGAGAATCTCCACAGACAAAACAAACCCTTGTGTGTTACCTTTTCACCCTTTCATAAAATTAATCTCATACTTAAGCTCAATATTTATCCCTTTACATGTCACCAGCAACCAGACTTAATAAGTCAGTGCTGTTTGCTCCTCAGCATCACTGTTCCTGTAACATTGTCCACCTCTGATCTTTAATTTTTTACAATCAAAATAACAACAGCAACGTACTGGTATATACAGTACATAATGTACATCCAAGCACAGTCTCATCGTTGTAACAGAAAGAATGGCTGCCTCTTACCCATAGTCTCCATCACTGTCCACAGCTGTGTCTTCTCTGCACTTGATGCCTCTTTTTAATGCTACTGTCACAGATACGCTGCTGTCCGCTGAGTTAAGCTTCCTGGCTGTGCTCAAAATTTTTTTCACTACAAACGGATAAAGTGAGAGATGTGCTTTCTCTGTGTAAATGTGGAAATCTGGCTGCTCACTGCTGCCTATAAAGCTTCAGGGAGAGAGAGGGAGAGAGAGAGAGAATGAGAAAGAGAGAGATTAGGAAGCATAGACGTCATCAGGCCATATGGAGTATTACAGGTCATGTGCCGGTGAGAGAGACACCCTGCGCAATCCAAACCGCTGCTCTCTCAGTCACGCACACTCTCTCTCTCGTGCACACGCACGCACACACTAAGTGTGTTCCAGATTTATCAATGATTTATAAGTTTGTATCGACTTGTCTACACACCCTCATAAATAAACACACACTGTGAGGATCAGAATGGAGACAATCTTTTTCAGTCATTCACGGTTTGTTAATGATTTCCAAACTTAACTTTACAACACCAGCGATGACTGTACAGAGCCACATGTGCGGAGTATGTGTGTGTTTTACAATAATAACTTCCCTAGTTTACACATTATGAATTAATACTTCTATCACAACATGTCGTCACTAATGTTTCATCAGTTTCAGTGTTCTTTTCCATGTAGAACAGGACATTTTCCAAACTAAAATGAATGTAGTCATATTTTTGGGCTGAATACTACATTCTTTCTTAGGATATTGTAACAACAGTATTTAGCAGCAGTTAATTTAGCTGTTATAAAATGTGTCATTATTTTATTTTTATATTATTATTATATTACATTACTATTTTATAGTCATTAATTTATTTGCTTTAAATATTCCTCAACTCCAGATTGAGAACTCCTGTTTTAAAGCATCAAAAGCCATATAAATGATAACCAATAGGATGAATGTTGATGTGAAATAGAGTGTGCCTTAGTTGATCTTAATAGGTTTTAGTCTGTGACCGGTTTTTCCTGATAGCAGCAATCAGAGTGCAGCACAGATAAAGTGATTTTTTTGATCAACAGAATAGATAAAAACCAGACAAACACCTACAGTTGAGTTCTCTTCATGTTAAATATAATTCTAATGTTTTATAAGCAGAGACAAAGCCATGTTATTCCTCTCTATATGGATTCTTTAATCCAACAGAATTGAGTCAAGGAGCGAATGCTTTTTCTTTCCACCATGTTGCTTTGACGTCAGTGTGTTTGTGCACAGGAGAGCAGACATAACCATAAGCTCTGCTGACATGTGAAAGATGACTCATGTCTGTGCACGCAAGACATTAGTTGGTCAGACTCGCTACACATTTATGTCAAGTCATGACACATTATGAAAGGTGCCGGCGTGATACTGAAACACACCATCTCTGCTGTATTAAGGTTTGTTTTTAAATGACAGGTAAAAAAATCATCGTCTACAAGAGCCAGAAACACTGAAACAGGGCGAATGAACCCTCACTAATGATGTATATCTGGGCGTGTGCATGTGTGTCCCTGTGTGTGTGTGCACGTATGCCACTGTGAAAGCAGTGTGACTCATATCAAATAGACAACCTCTTGTAGGTCCAGGCAGAATAATTTACTGGAGTGGTGTAATACAGTGCATGATGTGTGAGCAAGTGAGCGAGGTTTTGTGTGTGTGTGTATGTGTGTGTCTGTGTAAGTGACAGAAAGCATGTCACCGGATTATTCATTGACATATTGACATTTCCACATGGAAGAGAATCTGCCTTATTACAATATGTGGGCTGGTTTGGTGTTCTTTTTGTTTGTGTATGTGTTAACCGGTGTACATATGTGTGTGTTTGTGTGTGTGTGTGTGTGTGTGTGTGTGTGTGTGTGTGTGCTCGTGTGTGTGTGTGTGGGTGGGTGTGGGTGTGGGGGTGTGTCATCATAATGATTCAGTTAGTGATCTGATTTATGAAGTACCTCTACTCTGTCTGAGTACTTTAAAGTCTCATTGATAACAACTACATTTCAATTCAGAATCACCATCTGACAAATCAAAGGACTGTTATATTTACAACAACATCAGCTGAACCTGCTTCTTTTCAGACACAGCTCTGTTCTCTCACTGGAGCAGCATATGCACCCTGTGGCACTCCAGACTTCTGTGACTATGGACTGTTACTCATGACGTGCAACCAATCAGACAGTGCAGTGGGTGGGACATTGACAAGGTTAGGAAGTGGTACAAGCAGATGGAGAAAGAGAGAGAGAGAGAGAGAGAGAGAGAGAGAGAGAGAGGCCTTTAAACACAAACATGTGTACTTATAAAAATTAATATATATTTGATGATAAGAAAACTGTTCATTTACATTGGGACAAGGAATTTGATTTAAAAAATGACTAATATAACCGGATGAACAAAGTTTTGGCATTTTTTTATAGAGTTAAAGCTAAATATAGCAGCGATATGGGGTTTTTAATATATTAATTAAATAATTTTTTTTTTTTTTACTCATATCTAAAGTCATTTTAGTGTCTCTGTGAAGCCCTTAAGCGCAGGAGGTGTTTTGAGCTAAATGATAATTTCATAATGCTAACATGCTCAAGATGACAATGCTATGAGTTACCAATGCTAATATTTACATGGTATCATTTTTTCATGTTCAACTTCTTAGTAGCATCTTTGCTAATTAAAACTAAACAAAGAGTACAGCTGAGAGTGACTGTAGTGTCATTAGCCTTAAAGTATCTGGTCAAAACTCGGATGATTGGAAAAATAAATATCTGTACTGATCAAAAGTCAGAGGATTCCTAATTTTTTTGAAATTCATCTTTAGCAGGACACTAGTACCAGTCATGATGATCCATCCAGTGGCTGAGACAGCCTGTTTTTGACTGCAAAGAACAAAATTTCTCTGAAAATAATGCAATGTCATTTCTTTATTTTCTTTAATCTTGCACTTATGTGTTTGCAGATGGATCTGTGTTTGTTTGTGTGATATCTTACAGACTCTAAAGTTGGCCTCATGTGTTATTTAGTTTGTTGTATTGAATTTCTACTTTACATTCTGACCTTTAGAGACTAAAAGCTGAGTGAACACCAACTATAACATACAGAATACGCATGTTGCATTGGCAAAGATGGTAGGAGCTCATTTTAATTCAGAACAAACAGAAACTTGAACTATTGTTCCCCCTCTTAAACTACAGTGCAAAACAAAATAAGTTACAATATAAGAATCACTCTGATTTACTACTTTCTCTCGTAATGCAAAGTACATGTCAAGGTCGTTCTTAAAGTTGAAATAACCTTAAAAACAGAGCTGTAGAAAAACAAGCAAAAGCAAAAAAACCACAACACAAGATGAGAACCTGATATCACAACCAAGTGCCAAATATCCAGTCACCTCGAACAGCCTGTCAGGCTGTACGGCATGAAAATATTAATACCAAGAGTGCTGTCTGCACCCAACTATGTTTCAGAGCCCCCAGAGAGTGAAGAGTTAGCAGGCCAGCCTGAGTATGAAAAGTTAAAAGGAAGTTGAGAAAAGTTTAACTTTATGCAAGTGTTCTCTGTTCTCTAAAACTTTTGAAACACAGGCACATCACAGTTGTTTCCTGCTTCACTTGACCCCACAAGTACACATAACACTTAACATCACACAAACAAAGTATAAGGAAAAACTGGTTGCTAACGTGCCCAAATTCTCTGAGACACGACTTTAATAAGCTACTGGGGCTTGAAAAAAGAAAACAAGGCAGGGACATCACTTAGAAAAGGAACCACTTCATTGTACTCCAGTATATTCTGACTGGAGAATATAAGAGTCTAGTCAGAAGAGAGTAAAGCACATGATGAACGCAAACATCCCCACAAGCATCAGGCATACAAGACACCATTCTTTCACCAAAATTGCCACCACGTTCTATACATGCAATGTTTTCCAGCATGTAGTTGGAGTTGCAAACAAACAAGACAGGAGGTGCATTTTTGAGCATGCAAAGATGTGGAGTTGGTATTTATCTCATTAAAGTAGCACATATGTCAACGTGTCAAACATATCTGTGCTTCAGCCAAGTGCTCTGACACAAAATAAACAAATGTCAAAATTTTGTTGCCAAAACAGATTGTCATAGAGATAGCCTGATGAAATTTATCTTAATGATCCTCAAGAATGGCCATGGTAACCCCTAATGCTTTTTTTTTTTGGAATAGAGAGTGATATTATCGATGTAAGTGAACATCATCTTATTTGAAAAACTAAAACCTATTTTAAAGTGTACATTTATTGCAAATTGTCCCAAAACTTGATTAAACTCATAAAACATAAAACAGCATACAAACCTTTGCAACATTCAGCAACTGAATTTTTTTTATATATATTTCATTGGGTTGTGTCCTTAAATAATACCAATTTTTTCCAGCAATACTGAATGTGCAAACAACAAAACATTACATAATTCAACAAGTTTTTTTTTCAGTTTTACAGCAACATGTGACCTTTAGCTTTAGATAACAAGTGGTGATCAACAGAAAAACATACTGATAAACAGCTATATTAGTGACATAAACATTAGTGTTACGACATCTATCACACAATGACACAATCTGATACAGCAGAGAAGCTACAGACTGATGCTGCCTGAAAAACAAAGCATACTTAATTATGTCCCATACAAGCAAAAAGCAGTTTAAGATATGTTCTACATTACAGCTCAGCTAACTCAGAGCTGTAGGTCCTATAGGTGCTATGACAGACGGCACAAAGAAGTTCTGAGCAAAGTTTACCTCATGTTTGTCTTCTGACTCACCTTCTTTACTGGGGAAAAACTGCTGACTTCTCTTCAACACCAGTTGTTTCAGCTGCTGCCTTGTTTCAGCTTTCAGCTATCTGTTTCTGCCTCTGTGTGGTCCCTATGGCATGTGACACAGACGGAGGGAATGTACTACCTCTCTGTGCATGTGTCTGCTCGCATTTGTACGAAGGGAAGTGGGTGGTTGCTTGACCCTCTAGCTGCAGGGCAAGGTCACAGTTGAGAGAAGCTTGGTCTCTTCTGCCATCTGCTGGTAGGAGCTGCACAGGGACCGAGTGTCAAACTTTAAACAGGAAGTCTGGAAAGAAAGAAAAGATAATGGTCATTTTGTCTCAGTTCAAAAATGAATATGGCTGCTTGAATGTAAAACTTGATGGATGTAAAATACATCAGTTACAAACACTTCACTTTTTGAGTTTAACAAATATTTAGATCAAATTTCTTTTAATTGGCTGATTAATAATTTAATTTTATTGGAGAGGTAAACTTAATTTCACCAAGTTTACCTCTCCAATTTTTCATTATTTTGTGACATGATAATTTGGTTTGGTTTGTGGAATAGAAATGAATAACTGTTGTATTTCTTTTGACTATTGAGAATCACAATGGCAGCACAAGCAAGATAAAAAAATGAGTGGTGACAAAAGCTTATGATTTAATTTAAAGGTTTGCAACAAAATGATGATTTCTTAAGAAAATAAAAATGTGAAGAAGAGAGACAATTGGTTGTTTGTTCAACTTTTTTTCTCTTTAAATTTCTTTGATCTGTATTTGTTTTCATTCATGTACATGGCATTAGAAGATGATGATGTATCTGACAGATGGTGGTAAAGTGGTGGAAACATCTGAAACACTGGGCTGACATTGTTAAGTCACTGTAAAGGGGTTAAGGTGCAATAGTTGCTAAAAAGCTGATCCAACAAGGTAAGAAATTAAAGAAATGCACTTCATGTTATTTACATACAGATTTAAATGTCTATGTTAGACTTCTCTTGCTAGGGAAAGGTAAATGTTGTAAGCTGGTGAACCTTCGAGTAATTATTTCAATAGAGGCTATATGAATGATTACAACTTATCCTCCATGTTAAAAGATGACAACAGCTGCTGAATGTACCAAACACAGTATGTACAAGAAATAAACTACTGACTAAAAAGAAAAGTGCTATGTTGTGACCTGTTATGGAACTTGTAAACAAACAAAAGGGGCAATGGTAGTCTAATATTTTGCTGTCTGGGTCACTGGATAAGCAGTGAGTGGCTGTCAAACAGGTTAGACCTGCTGAATAGGTGAAACTTTTTTGAGAAATTGGGATATTATACAATTATTTATTGATAATATTTCATTACTACTATGTTGGCATGAACAGAAATCTACAGAGGTATAATTTCTAGTTTAGATGCTTTTTACCAAAGTCTACTGAGCTCTGTTCAAGGTGTTTATTTTTATGTATATGAACACTGAAAACAAACTTAACAGACAGGAATTAACATCATTTTTGAGATGTGAGATTTATTTCACATTAATGCCAACTTTGACTATTTAACACATGCAGTTCATCTGAATTCCCTTTGCACACTACAGGTCAGAAGATTTTTAACTTTTTGTGACAAATATTCAACAAACATATCAACTCAACTGTGCTGTTCAAGAGTTGCTTTATCTCCAAGTCGTCTGCTGAAGTCCAACATTAGTTTGTGTAAGTTTGTGCTCACATTTTCCAACTCTTGTTTCTTAGTCTTCAGACAGCTCAACATGGCACTCATTGACACCAACAGAACACCATCATTGTTCTGACAGTGCTGAGTTACCAAGGTATCCTCTTCCCACGCTTCCTGTAAACTCTCAAACAAAGCCTTTGTGTCCTGCTTTGACTGGTGAATCTCCTGCCAGTATCTCATTTTGTCCTCCCTGGCTCTGCTAAAACCTTCTGTCATCTGTTTTATACAGAGATGCATCCTGCTGTTCTCCATGCTGACCTGCTCCAGTTTCACTTTACTGTCATAGATGCTCATCTCCGTTGCTCTCAGCTCTGACGCTTGTTCGCTGAGCTGGGCCATGTAGCTCTCTCGCATTGCCTCTAGTTCAGCCTTCATTTCCTCTCTGGGCTCCAGCTGAGAGCTGGTTTTCTTCTTCAAATCCTGGATTGACCGCTCCAGATCACATCTCTTTTTCCTCAGCTCTGAGGTCAGTTGTTTCAGCTTCTGGTGCCTGGATTGCTTTTCGTTCCACATCGCCTCCACCTCCTTAAGCCTCTCCTCTTTCTCCTCCAGCTCCCTCTGCTTCACCTCGTTGCTCTTCATAATGACCTCAGCCTCTGCAGTACACTGTTCCATTTCCTGGTGATACTCGATCTCTTTTTGTCTGTACTCCACCTCACACTGGGTCACATGGCTCATCAGAGTGTCAGGATCTACGCTTTTGGATTGCCTCTGTATAAGTGCCACCTCCTCTTGTTGAAGCTCCTGATATCTTCTCCTGGTGCTGCTGATATCAAAGGTCATTTTCGCCTTGTACTCCTCCTGCTCCCTCTTCGACTCCTCCAAAAGTATCGTAAGGCGCATCTTCTCCTCCCTAAAATGGCTGATGTTCCTGTTCTCTGTGTCCATATTATCACACACCTCTTCCTGATCCCTCTCAAACACACGCTTGTTGATTGTGTCAGTTTCCAAGAGTTCCGCGATTTGCTTGTCCATCTCTTTAATCTCTTTTCTGTGTTTGACTATGGAGGCAATGCGCTCCTCCAGCTGCAGCTTGGATCGTTCCAACTGCTGAGAGACATGGAACAGCTCTGCCCTTACTTCGTTCTCTTCATCATGTTGATGCTTATACAAGTTACAGATTTGAGCCAGGGCATCTTGACAGAGCAATCTTGAAGCTTGGCCCTTCTCCATTTTACCTTCCACTGTGGCAATTTCCTCTTTAAGGCACTGGACATCAACACTGAAGGCTTCCTCTAACTCACACAGCTCCTTCTTTAGTATTTCTCTCTGTTGCCTCAGTTCTTTATTGTTTTGAATCTCCCCTTGAAGTTTTTTCTCACATTGACACCGAGATGTTGTCAGTCTTCGTACATTACTCTCCAGTTCGGCGATGTCCACAGTGAGCTCCCCAAGATGGTCATAGATTTCTAGTTTCTTGTTGTTAACGCTGTCCAACTCTCTTCTGCGCATACTGATTGATTGTTTCTGTTGTTCAATTTTTCTCTCTATCTCTGCAATTTCTCTAGAAAGGATTTCTTGTTTCACACTGAAAGCCTCTCTCTCCAGCACCATGTTTTGCTGCAGTGCTATGTTGTCCTGCTCCACAGCAACAGAGGTGGAGTTGAGCTCTTCTATGTGATCCTCTGTCTGTTCCAGCTGCATCTGCAAGGCATACTTAATTGTGATTTGTTCATTGAGAGTAGCAACAATCTCCTCATACTCAGCCTTAACCTGCTCTCTCTCTGGCTCCAGTGCTTTGTTTTGGCTCAGCAGGGCTTCCTGCCTCTTCACAGTAGCTTCTTGTAGCTGAGAAACTGCCATGAGGTCTTTGAGCAGCTGATCTATCTCTTGAGCATTAGATGCCCGTGCTGCTACTATGTCAGCCATGATGTCCTTTGTCATTCTTTCGCTCATATTGTTAATTTGGTGTCTTAACTTGCTATTTTCTATTGTTTCCACTTCTAGATGTTCATGAGTAGCACGCCGATCCGCCTCTAGATCGGTGATGGCAGCAGTTATCTCTGTCAGGTGGAGGCTGGCTTCAGGTGAAAATTGTATTCCGTCCTCTTTTAGCTGTTTGTCTAGTTCCTTTATGTGCTCAAGAACAACCATGACGACCGGGAAGTCGGGGACCAGGCAGGAAGCCATTTGTATCCGTGTGTGTCTTGTACTTGAAGGTGTGTCTGCAGGTTTAAATCCAGCTAGCTTCTACCACTGACAACTTGTGAGTGGGGTCGCCATGGCAACAAGTAAATTACCCCAACACGAAGAAGAAAGCATGCTACGGCGAGTTAGCGAGGACAATGTGCTTTTCGCAGCGGCTAACTGTAAGCTAATGGACAATAAGAGAAACCATGCAGTTGCATTGGGGGTAAACACGTTAAATGTGACTTCAAGACGACAAGTCTAGTGACATTTACATTGCAAACAGAAAACTGACACTTACTAGGGGTAGGTCATGACCTTTCACACCGTTTGCTGTCTCATCGGTAAAATGCGTGTAAAACGTTCCTTTCCGGACGAGGGCAGCAGTAAAGCGTTTGATACAATGTTGCGGGATTTACAAAACATGAGAGAAACATGCAGGCAAGCCAAAGCACGCCGAAAAGTTCTACATGAAAATTTAAAAAAAAAAAAACGGAGCTAAAATGAGGTGGAGTGAAATCTCTGCCAGGTGAAGCGACCATAGCACAGGTAAACCACTAGTATGCTATGACATTTAAAAGCCAAGCACCCATGGTCTGTTACAACAGAAGAAGGTCGTCTTCTAGAAATCTACAAAAGACGACGTAAGTTTGATGATACGCGTGCAAAACAAACAACGACCCTCCTGTTTAAGATAATCACCAAGATAAAACACAAAAAAATATATGACAAAGCAAAGGAGCTGCACGCTCGGGGTTCATTATGTTGAGAAAAAGGATTTATAACCACAGATTTACGGACAACTCTTACTAAGGTTTAATATGTAACGATTGCTTTCCTTTATACACACAACTGGGGAATACAGAGAGCTGATCTGCTGCCCACAGCAATGCGGCACACAGTTCAGAAAAAATGTTTTCCACCTATCTCTCTTACACTTGCTGTGTGTTAATGTACAGGTATTCATGAGCTAATGCGCAAGAGGAAGGGAGGATGTAATGATCGGATAATTCCCAGTGACTGTCGACGTGTATTTTGGCTTGAATTGTCCATCTCTTACAGATACGTGCGTTACCAATGCAGGAGCACAGGGCTCAACATCTCAACATCTATCCTGAAAATTTTGTTAACGAAAGAATGCCTATCAACGAAGGCTCATCAACAGCTAGTTTTGATGCTTACCCGAAAAAGATCCCGAGCAGACATTTAGGACCAACCTCAACTTCCAAACACGAGTATTTCGCGTGAAATCCAAAGACAAACTCATCTGGTATGTCAGCTAATGCCAAACTGCGGGTAGCACTGAGGGGGTGACACGAGCACCGGTGTTGCCAGATTTGTTGATTTCAAGTAAAATAAAAATTGGGTTTGTGAGTATGAGGTCTCTGCTATCGCATAAAGAACAGGCAGGTGTTATGTGTATTTTCAGTGAGGGGAATGAGATGGAAGAAAGGTGGTCAAGTCTGCTGACAATTTAATTTTCTCTCTGGGTGGGAAAACAGTGTGGTATGGTCTAATACTGCTTAAAAATATTGCACACTCCCTGCTTAGCTGCCCTTTGAGAACACGTCTTTATTGTTATGGCTCATATGTAATCTATATATAATTTTCTGTATTTTAATCAAAAAATTGATCACTTCAAAGTGAGTCCTGAGCCTTTTGTCTGCTTGAGGTTCAGGGGCTCTGGGGAGGTTGTCTGTTTTAACTGATCGGTAATCCAGCCTTTAATTTAAAAGTACATTTGTTTTTCATTCATAGCAATCATATCAAATTATTAGCTCATTCCCTTACCTTACTTGCCCCACCTGACACTACTGGTCAATGATCCAATAAGTAAAAGAGGTGGCAACAGTACAACATTCAAGTAAACAAAATGTAATTTAAACTGAAGTTAATGGCAAGGCCCTCTCATCGATTATCTTCTTCTGAAACAAAACAAAACAAAACATAAAGGAAAGTTAATCAGAAATTTTTAAAGGTAATCGATTGCTTTATAGTTGGGACATGAAACCTTTCTGACTTTGGGCTGAAATTTAAATGATATTTAGACCTAGAAGTTTGAACAAGTCTGTTACTATTGCAGCAGGAACTGGCAACCCCTGATCCGTTGAACGCAAGAAGGTGCACCACCAGTTCAACAGTAATCATGTTTCAGTTGAAAGGCATCGAGAATGCTTGGACTATTTCTTTGAGTGGTACTGGCACATGTCAAAAATTATATAAGAGGATTTCTTATAACAGCAAATCACCCTTAAGAGCAAATATTTGACAAACATATGAGAATTTTTTTGAAGTGTTCAATAAGTTTGAATAGCTGTTTTAAGCATAAGAATTGAGTTAGTTTTGAGGTTGGTTAAAGTAAGGCATTTAGTGGCGATGGTTAGAGTTAATGCCGATTAAGGTCCTGATAATGAACGACTGATAATGTGAACGACTGATAATGTGTGCATGAATTTTATTTTTAAGGGATTTAAATTATATCTCTGATTCAAACTCCGGAGCAGAAGGTGGCGGTGATGTATCCACAAGTCGGCTGCCAACCGCCGCAAAAGAAGAAGCACAAGACTGGTGTGATCAGTGTTCTGCCGACAGCTTGTAGAAAAGCAGAAAAGGGGCCACAGTAACATGGATCTTATCAGTAAACCAAGAGGCAAGTCTGTTGTGTGGCTGTATTTCGGCTTGAAAGCAGATGAGAGGGGACAACCTCTGAACTCTGGCGAGGCAGTTTGTCGTTTATGCCGCAAAATAGTCCTTGCAAAAGGTGGAAATACCACGAATTTAAGAAGTCATCTGAGACGTCGACATCGTGCAGAGTTTTTCGAGACCAGTTCTTCCACGACCTCTGGAGCTTTATTTGAATCGCAAGGTGATTTGTTAAATTCAGTGCAAGAATTGTGAATTTAAAGTATGCATCAAATTTGTGTTTCATTTATCCACTCTACAAAATTTTTCCACAAAACTGACAAAATGTGGCTGCAGCAAGACATGGGTTCAAGTTGCAATGCAGTGGGTATCAGTTAGAGATGAAGAAATAGTTCCTGACCCTGATGCTATTTGTCAACACTGTTAATTACTGGCATATAAGCACGGACCACGTAGTATGTATGCCTTAGCAGAATATTTTTTCTATCAACTTAAACAAATGTGAGTGTATTTAGTTTGTGAAACATATAATAATGCAACATTTAATTCCGATTATTTATTAATGATATTAGTTATATCTAAAACATAGTTTACTAATGCCAGGCTCATAAAAACAAATCATTACATTTAACCGTCCACTATTTAGTTCTTTTTGTTTCTAAAGGGTGATGTTCACTGTTCAGTTTCCGTGCACTTTACAGAATAGTTTTTGCTATTGCTAAGTGTAACCCCCCCTCCCATTAAATTATACGGTGTGTCATAGATAATTAGACACATGCGCAGAGAGAAGTCAAAATTGAATAAGGTGCGAGCAGCCTCACATCATTGTTGTCATGGTTTCACTTCAACACTTTCACGGAGTCCATTGTCAGTAGCAAACGGAAGCCTGTCTGAATATTTTGTTATTTGAAATACAACTTGTCATGGAACATGTAGCCATTGCTCCGCTGGTTTGATAGGTCGTAAATAATCACACTTAATGTGATCGCGGCAGTGATTGGCCAGCTAGAGCCGCCGCCATCTTTAGCATTTCAAAATAATTTGACTAACCCCGTCCGATGAATATATGATATAATATTATACATGATAATGACTGTGGTATGATCGCTGTATAGTAGCGTAACCTGATTACTTGAGCCGTATCACTCCGCTTTGTTTACATTTTCAAAGCCTTACACCTGCGCTCGCTTCATCTGACATTATGACAAAAAATAGCTGATGAAGCTAACAGCTAACATTATGAATGTACACATGAAAGATCCATGTGGAAAACTGAATTCATTAGAATCTGTTAAGAAAACTGAAGAAGAGACAATCCTGAAAGAGGAGCCAGAAGAAGAGGAGGAGTGTGAGGTAAATACAAATGAAACTTCTAGACATGCAGTGGTATCAGACTTGGAATTAGACGAACTTGAAGACAGCAGGAATGAAATAAGTAAGGTTACAAAGAGGCAGACAACCTGGGCTGTGAATTGCTTCATTGGCTGGTTGGTGTCCCAGGGACTTGATGTGGACTTGACTACAGTGGAGAAAAGTGAGCTGAATGGACTGCTAAGACACTTTTATGGATCTGTACGAAACAGCAAAGGAGAGCTGTATGGGATTGCCAGTTATATTGCATTGAGGGCTGGACTTAACCGTTACTTCAAAGAGCCTCCTGTCAGCCGCCCTGTGTGCTTAATGAAAGATGCTGAGTTCACCTCAGCCAACAAGGTATTCTTGGGAGTGCTTAAGAGAATAAGGAAGTCTGGTCGAGACATAGCGTCTCACCATCAGGCGCTGTCCCCTGATGATATCTACATTCTCAGACACTCTCGTGTGATGGACACCAGCACTCCAAAGGGACTTCTGAATAGAGTCTGGTTTGATATACAGGTACATTTTGGCCGTAGAGGGAAGCAGGCGAACAGGAATCTAAAGCCTGATTCATTTGTGATTCGAAAAGACAAGAGGGGACTGAGATTCTGCACTTTATCCTGTGGTGATGAGGCAACAATTCATAACAAGAAGGACCAATGCTCTATGTTTGAGAAGCCAGGCAGTGAGTTTTGTCCAGTTACTTCTCTTTTAAAGTACCTCAGCAGACTCCCGTCCAATGCAACGGCCCTTTACTTGCAGCCTAAGAAGGAGCTAACAGATGAAATGTGGTACAGCCACGTTCCCCTAGGAGTTAATCATCTGGGCTCAATGTTGTCTCGCATGTGTAAAGAGGCAGGCACATCTGTCATCTATACCAATCACTGCATCAAAAGCACACCCTTTCACCAATTACGTGACACAGGACCGGAGGGGAGAGAAATCACTCCTGTCAGTGTGTGCAGGTAGGATATTTTTATGCAACTGTTGCCATTCTTAGCTGCATATATCCAATTCTGTCCGCTGAAAAGACTTAAATATCATTTATATTACAGGTCTGAAAGCTCCCCTCAAAGTCACCAAACACCATCCCTTGGGAGACATAAGCAGCGGACAGAATCAGCCAGCCCAGCAGGTCTGCCCCCAGACAAGTGGACACCCTTAACAGAAGTTTCCTCAAGCACACACTTTCTGCACTGCTATGGCAGTAATTACAGCCTGGATAAAATGTTAGGATAAGTGTGTACAGTAAGATAAATGAAACATGTGAAACTGGATAAGAGATGCTAAAAAACACATTTATGGTGGAAGAAAAAAAATAAAATTAATTGAAGTAAACTCAGAGATTCTGTCTTTGCTGAAAATGACAAATATGCACAATGAGTGTTCCGCATAATATGTCTGATGTCGTATAATAATCACATTCTAATGCAGAAATGTCACCAAAAGGTTTTCTCTCCATTTCCAGCTTTGCTTAATTCCATCCCCTCTGTTCGGTTAAACAACAAAGCACCCTAACAATAAACATGCCTCCTCCTCTGGATTGTCAGTAGCAATATCTAACCTAAATTTCATATTTGACCACTTGTTTCTCTGTTTTTTGCCTCTCCAGGGTTAGATTTAAACCACGAAGAATTATTTGAGGATGTTTCATCTCTCCAGACTGCTTCAAACCAGAACTATGTCCCAGATGCTGTGCTACCACCTGGAGAGCCGTGGCTTCATGGTGGCCCTTCCCGGGCGGTGCTGTCCCTGCCCTCCTGCCTGTGCCTGTGCAGGGACGTCGGATCTGTCGGGTCTGGTTCAGGATCCTCTGGTGACGAGCAGCTGGGAGAGATGAAGGTGTATGCCAAATGTCACCTTCAACAAGGAGTGATGTTTGGGCCATTTGTGGGAGAATTCTGCAGAGGAAAAATGCCATCCACCTTCAAATATGCCTGGGCTGTACGTAGAAAATTTAAAGAAAAATGGTAGTTAAAATAAATTAATAGCAAAAGGTGCCTTTTTTCATTATATTTAAAATACACTTATAACCCATGGTTTGTTTAGTGATTTGTGATGATAACTATCTGAAATTCCACACAGAATTGTTCATAAAAATAGTTAACATACTCACTGCTCCCATCTTCAGATCAGGGATGAAGCTGCTTTCGTCTACGTCGATGCCTCTGATGAAAAAAAATCCAACTGGATGAGGTGAGCAGTTTTTACTGATTGAAGAAAAATTTCCCTACCAGAGTAGTCAACTTTCTCCCTTCTAATTCATATTTCCCCTCTACAGTTTGAGAGCAGACTGAAAGAGATCAGCTTTTACTTTCCTGGTCCAAGTTACATATGTCATGTATTTGCTGTATTTTTAGGTATGTGACGTATACTAGCAGTGAGGAGGATCACAACTTGATTGTCTTCCAGTTTTACCGTCGCATCTACTACAAAGTCACCCAGCCCATCGCAGAGGGAGCAGAGCTCAGGGTGTGGATTGGCAAAGATTATGCAACTTTGCTGGGCCTTGGTATGGGTAAGTTTGACTGCTGAAGCATGGAACAGCACAAGGCAAATCCTTGTTAGTTTTTTACTTCCACATGAATTTTTAGCCAACAGTAGACTTCAATTTCACTAACATCTTGTGCATGTGTTTTCTGTTTGGGGGGGGATACAGGTGACAATGTTAAATGTGAAGTTGGAGACAAAGAGGTCGTTCTGCGCCTCCTGCAGGACATCCAATTGGTCACCCTCCCAGAGCCATGCAGCTCTTCCCTTTGGTTAGACCACAGCCAATCTCAGAGCCCCATGCCTGTGATAACTGATGTAACAACAGTGTTCAACCCTGATGCAACTATTGATTCAGGCATGATTTGTGGCTCTGCCTTCCCCTCCTCCTCCTCCTCCCTCGTCTCATTTCCATCTCCAAGCTCTCATCCATTGGAAAAGTATGATTTTTTGCCTGGAACCGAGAAACTGCTCAGTAATCCAAACACTCCAGAGAATAGCCCCTGGCACTTTTTTGGGTTTGAACCGGACCCAACCGGTCGGCCTCTGGACCGAAACACTGCGGTGTGTAAGCTGTGTGGAGACCATGTGAGCTGTGGAGGAGGAGGAGTAGCAGATCTCCAAAACCACCTGGCCAACAAGCACCACATCAGACAACGTGACAGTAACAAAGACCGGAGTCATCTGGGAATAGGTAATTATTACTGGCTGCTGCCTGCTCGTATTGCACTCTAAATATTATTATATCAAAGATACAGTGTTAAAGTTTTATTTTATTACATGTTGATCTTCATTTTCATAGATTTCAAAGTAATTCCTATCATTATTGTCAATACTTTGCTCACAATAAAGTATTGATTTTTGTTAAGCCAAACATTAGTTAACCATCACTGGGAACTATGCGGTCATTATTCAACAGCACACTAGTTATTGATTTAGTTTGCAGAAAAGCACATTGTATTGTGTTTAATGGCAGGTGACCATTACATTCAGTTCAGTGTTGAGTGCTGTCCCTGACTGTGTGGTCAGAGAGGTTTTTCATCGCTGTCAAACTGAAGGCAAACATAATGCAACAGTAAAATTCTGTACATATCTAAAGTACAAACAGGTTGCAGGAGAGAAGCTGCAGAGTTCTTAAGAACTAAACACACTGAGACTTTTGAAAACAACTTTCTTTCAGATCTTCTGTATGGAGGCCAAGAGCCACCATGGTTGCTACCAGCTTTTTTATTCTGTTATCTTGTGATTACTGAATGAATTAACGCGTTATTACATGATGACAATTGGGGTCGTACTGAGTTTTGTTATCTCGTGATAATGCATTAATTTACAATTTCCCCTTATCCCATGATAATAAGATGAATATTTAGTGATCTCAAGGTAACAATGAAAAGAATAGTAGCAACAATGGCCTCCTTGGTATTGTTAACTTGCTAGAACTTAGTTTCCTTAAACAGGCTTAAAATGCCATAAGCTCGATAGTCTAAAGTGCGGCTGCATTTTATTGATTTTTCCACCAAAAGTACCAGTTGAAAAGCCATAATAGTAATTACTTCTATCTGGAACAAAGTAACATCCCCGCAGACGATTTAGAACCTAGTAAACCCAAGTTTGGTCAAATTATCTAAATCCCTTTAGAGAGGATTTGTAAAAAATGTGCTGAGAAATTGTTAAAGGTGATTGAGAACTTTTTCTCTTTGCACAGTAGGTCAACAACGCTCACAGCTTGTGATGGTTAACAGCGGTCTGGTCAGTGCTCTCCCACTGGTATTGTCTGCTCATGTGACCAGTGCCATCGCCAACTTTCTCATCAAGGACCTCCAGCCCCCAGCTCTGGTGGAAGGAAAAGGCTTCAAACAGCTGATCCACTCCCTCTTGCCCTCCCACAAGGAGCTGCCTTCATCTTGTCAGCTTGAGAGCCTCCTGAAGGAACATCATACTAAAGGCAAGGCAAGCATGGTTCAGCTGTTGAGGGGGAAAATAGGAAGTGGGGAAAAAGAGGAAATATCTGACTACACAGCTCCCATCGAGTTTGAGCCCAGGATACGCGGCCAACCTCTCAGCCACCAGAGGGAAGTTCCTCACTTTGTCACTTTAAGTGTGGATGTTTGGTTCCACAACTGGCTGGGAAACACAGAGATGTACCTCACCCTCTGGGCCCATTACATAGATTGGAATTTTAATTTTCAAAACCTGGCCCTTACAACCCAAAGACTGGCAGAGAATGATGTGAAAGGTTGCACCCGAGCAGTAGAGGCTCAAGTGCAAGTTATGGCCCGGGAGTGGGGAATCTTACAGCCTAATATTGTATTACTGGGAGGGGAGGGAAGAAACAAGATGAAGCTGGGGCCAAGAAAGAGTGAAAAAGGTGGAGAGGCTGCTGGAAGCGTTCCTCACCCAAACTCAACAACATTTTTAGAGAAGGACGACTCTGTGTCACCTGAGGAGTCAAATGGTCCAGAGCACAGTCATTCTAGTGACGGACTACAATCTGTGCCATGTTTCTTTAGCGCTGTGCAAGGCTGCATAGAGGAAGTGATGTCACACCCTGTCATCTCCAAGACCCTCAACCGATTCCAGGATATTTTCTCCACCGTGTTTCTGCCACCTGCTCAAAACATAGGCTTGTATCAGCACCACGGCCAGAGTCTGGTGCAGATCCTAACTAAACAAGAGCAGGCAGAGCTGAAGTCCTGGACTCACAGCCGGCCGCTATGGAACAAGTTGTACCCTCTACTGAGCATGCTCATCAAACATAAAAGCCTTTTCTGTGATATGATAAAGGAGATGAAAGGTGAAGGCTTGTTTAAAGAAGACACTTGTTCAGAATTCCGTTCATCCAGCACATCCTCAACAAGTGTTAGGACTTTGCGATCTGAATGGAAAGTTCTGGAAGAGCTGTGTTTGGTCCTCAAACCTCTGGACGTGGCATGTCGAACTTTAGCAAAAGAGGCTTTCCCTCGTCTGTCCCTTATCAAACCCATTCTCACTGGCCTGCTCTCTCGCCATCTCATGTCTCGGCCTGGAGATTCATCATCCATCCTGAGGGAAGTGAAGAGGATGATGAGACGGAACTTGACAAGCTGTTATGACGACCCTGCTGTCAACAGGGTTCTGTGTGTGGCATGCTCCCTCGACCCCCAGTTTCATGGGCTTGGGTTCATGGAGGAGAAGGTGAGTGACTATTTGCTAGATCCCAACCCCATGTACCGTTGCTGCACCTTTCAAGCGTTTTATTCTTGCACAACACATGCATTTTCCAGTGATAACAGTGGCCTATTCAACATCAGAATTCTCAGTTGTTTTTTTAAAATAGCAAGTCCATCATTTCAGATGGAAAAGGAGGCTTCTCATTTCCTGATATGGGCTGCTGATTTTGCCATCATAAAAGATGTTTATCAGTGTCACTTTGGCACAGCTGTCAGCAGGAAACACCTTTAAATGTCTCTAATACAAACATGGTGTCCTACTGAAAGAAATGAAAAACAGAATTGTTCATGTATTGCAGAGCAGAGTTAGTTAGCGCAAGCATTATAAATTTCTGGCAAGAGAAAAAAAGTCAAAGTTGTTTCATTTCCAAATAAATTCTTTCAACTGCGTACCTTACATACTTGTTTTTATTGCCAGCGTTCGTCATCAGCATCACAAGAGAGAGGATTTTCAGGATGAGTACTAACTAATATGTTTGACAAATTAATGCTATCTGGTTAAGTTGGCTAAGGTTCCGATGGATTGTAATCTTTCCTAAATTCACTTGTCATGGCCTCTAATGTTACTCAGAATCTGATTGAATACAGGAGGAGCTTCCACACAATGAGGAAATACTGCTCAGGGGCAATGCTGGTCATGAATGAGGCCTGTTGTTTTTCAGTGTCAACAGTTGCCGCATAAAATAGTGTTGTAAGTTAATGATAGGCTTACTGACTCTGGAGTTGGCACTCATTTATGAAGCTAGTTAACCAAACATGCCAATGATTGCAACTTAATTTAGAGTAGACAAACACAATGTCCTATCCGTTCCTCA